>JAQFVV010006320.1:3476288-3661318 GCA_028023455.1 Epiperipatus broadwayi | reverse complement strand
CGACACACATCATCAATGCTTTAAAATGAGATTTAAAATTCAATTGACTCAGTTCAGATGATGAAACAGATAGTAATCCACTCTACACTAAAAATGAAGCAGATACTTATGTATAATTGTGTATTTGAGAATTAAAAATGAAACACTTTATAATACCTAGCATTATGGATTTAATATATATATATATATATATATATATATATATATATATATATATATATATATATATATATATATATATATATTAAATCCATAATACCAAATAGTATAAAAAAAGTATTTCAGTTTTAATTCTCAAATACACAAATATACATATTATCTGCTTCATTTTTAGTGCTGTTATGTTTTAATTTGAAGTGGATTATATCTGGTATCATCTGAACTGAAAGTGTTAATTTTAAATCATTTTAGAAGCTCCACAAGAACATATAAAACAAATTAAATGTATCTTTAATAATAATAAAAATATGTATACTTTGTGAGGCTAAGTGGATATAATAGTGAGTGGATAAAATATAAAATTAATATTTGATTTAATGAATGGATATTAATATTTTTTATCAAATGCAAAGCAATTTAGATATAAATCATGTTTGTTTTATTTTTTTAAAAAATAAAGTCTGGTCTCTTAAGAATCTTAAAGTCTTTCTGTCTTTTTTATTGGGTTCACATTTGAAATGGATATTTCTTATTTAAAAAATCTATATCTAAACAACCAGTAGATCATGGTTTTTATGAGCTAATTGCAACTGTAGTTCACTTTCAAAAGAAAAAAAAACGATTGTATAAATTGAAAGAAATATTTAAAAATTAAATGATATATTATTGTACTGAATGAAGTAACAAAAAAAGTGAATACACAATTGATTTAAAAAATGAACTTTTCTATTTTACAACAAATGTACGTTATGAAAATCAGGAATCAAATATAATTTATTATAAGTTAAAAGTGAAAGGAGAACATTGTTGAGATTGATGATAGTTTAATAAAATTGTAAGATTAGTTATTCAACTTAACCATACTAAATGTACCTTAATTCAAGTTTGGGATTAAAAAAAATAAGGAATTTTTATACAGATGTACAAATATCTTTTGACACGCTAACACCATGGGCAATTTAAAACTTATCATTGGAGACTTTAATTCTAAAAATGCCAAAATTATTAAAAAATAAAAGTGCTATGTTTAAACCTGATTATGTAAACAACAGAGTGAGGAAAGACAGGTGTGCAATTTGAAAAAAAAAAAAATGCAAACAAACATGTAAATGAAAAGTTATAAATTAATGATGCCTCAGGAATGGATTCTTTTATGATTTGCAGAAAAAAATATAATAATTCAAATTTGTAATGATCTGAAGTTAAAATCAAATTTTTTATATATAGGTGAATGTATATGTGTGTGTGTGAAAATTGCATATTTGCCACAATCATTCACATATATTTCTATGTAATTTGCCTAAGATTGTCTTTGCAGCTTGATAAAAATGTATTTGTCATTATTTAAATAGCAATATTTAATTATGTTTTCCTCATGGTTCCAAGTCTTTGGTGAGTCATCTCTTTCTTTCTTTAACATAAATAATCAATCTCTATTCACTCCCTGCCAATGAGTGATTACTTCAATATATTGTATTGATGGATAGTTTCAATACGATAAAATGATGGTAAAATATACAATGATTAAAAAAAAAAAAATTGAAAAAAAAATAAACAAATGATAACAGGAAGATGATCAAGCTCTTTAAAAGTAACTCAGATATTAGATTGCCACAGGTTGAGGTACCAAATCTTAAAGAAAAAGTTAGTAGTACTATATGAAAAGAAAAATAAGCAAATGTGAATAAATAGTATCTCATAAATTTCAGAAAAATATAAACGAAATTTAATCGAAAAAAATAAATTTTAGGCTGAAGCAATATTATGGTAATTAATTTTCAGTCTATTAAGATGGACATAGTAATCATTTCTACAAATATTTCAGAATTTTACATTGCAATGTATTTAAATGATTACTTATTGCATATCCAAATGAATTATATAACATTATATTGATTAGTAGGTAGTAGAAAGATATAACAATGAGTATTACCATGACAGCATATTTTTAATAACAGTACTATGTGATTTTATAGAATATGGAAGTTATGATGACAAAAACAAACGAGATTGTTAAACTTTTATTTTGAGGATGGTCAGTATGGGCAAAGTGATATAAAATAATATAATGCTTAGAGTTCAGTATTTGAATAAAGAAAAACAACAACTTCAATTTGAAAAACAAATAAAAACATAAAAAAAGATGAATTTTGAAAGATGGAATGTAAAGATTTATTGAGGGTAAATAGGAAATAGAAAAAGAAAATAGGTAGATAATCAAAACAAATAAGTAGTTGTGAGGATCTAAATTTAAAAAACAACAACATAACAGCGGAAAGTTGATGAATGTCTGTTTAAATATATATACACACATACTAATATTTGAAAGGTCATTGAAATATATTGCTAATAACTAAATCATAATAAAATTTAAAATAATGTATTTATGCACAATCATCATTACATTAAATTTAAAAAAATAAACAATAAAAAAAATTTAAAGGCATTTCCTTTTCTTTTTTTTTTGTTAACTGTAATAAAAGGTTTATTGATGTGACTTTATTTCTGCCATAAAAATATTGCATCAAATTAAGCAACAATAAAATAGAGCACTAAACTACAAATCATTCCAAACATCCTATTTAATTATTTTGCTTCTCTTTGAAAACAGCTCTGAAAATTGTCTTCTTTTAAGAACAAAAGGTCCATGTTTAGTTATCTGTGAAACATTTTGTTATTAATGTAAGGAAAGAAAAGAAATAAAGAATTTTATCTGAATAATAAATTGAATAAAAAGTTTAAGAAAAGTTTTAAAAATGTGTTTGTGAAAATTTCTTTCGCAAAATAATGACAGTCATTTTTTTTCTTCTCTCTCTCTCTCAATGTTATATATATATACATTAAGTTTCTATAAAATTTTAGAAGTTGCAAAAAAAACAAAAAAAACAATAAACAACAGTAGCAGTAAGATAAGGTTTGAAAACAAATTTTACAATCGTAAGTTTACAAGAGTAAAAAAAAATGTCTCACCATTCTAAAAAAATGCCTTTTATTTCACAAGAGATATTTAGAAATGTTAAAAAAATGAGTACGGTTTTATATAGATTAACATATAAAAGAAAGTACTGGTTATTATACTGAAATGTCAGCTATTTAGCTATTATATTTTTATTACATAAAAGCTTTCGGAAATAATTCTATGGATTCATCATTTATCCATGAAAATACTTTAAATCAATATATATAATCAGCAAATCAATACACTATTGGACTGATTATTTTTATAATTTTTTATACGTTGTATAATAGTTGGTGCTTTTTCCACTGTTTTTTTCTAAAGTGCATATAGATTCCTCAATGAATAACTTTTTGCATCCATATAAATTTGGTATAAAATGTTACTGTTTTGCATTCAAAAAATAGAATTATTAGAATTATTAATTAATCAGTTTACATTTTGGTGAAAAAATGAAACATATTAAATTATTTAACAATGACACACACATATAAATAATGTTTTTATTATTATTGCATTTATTTATATTAATTTAATAAATTTATCATTAAACTTATTTCATGAGAATAGAATTTGTCTTTTGGGCTAAATTTATTAGATCTTCAGTACATAATTCAATATTTTAGATTTTATAACTTTTAAAATAGCATCATTTTTCACTATGATATAAAAATATTTAAAATTAGCATATTTATATGTCATTGATATGTATGATTTCAAATGAGTATATCTCTTTCCTGGAATAGGTTTTACAATTAATGTATATTTTAAACAATTTTTGTCTCCAGAAATTTGCAAATGTAAATATTTTAACTTTTTCTTTTGTTTTTTAATGATAGTCCAATTTAAATTCTTTAAATTATTTAATTTACTTAAAATTGCTTCAATAATATTTTCAGGACCACAAACAAAAACATCATTGACATACCTACTTTGTATTTTAATGTTTCTAAAATTATCAGAAATGTACACAAGTTCTTCATATTTGGGTAATGTAAGCTTGCAAATTTGTTTGGTGATAGGAAGACCTATGGATCACCCTGTAATGTTGCAACATTTCACTTGATAATAAATACAATGTAATTGAAAGTACTTCTATTTTATATATATATATATATATATATATATATATATATATATATATATATATATATATATATATATATATATATATATATATATATATAGAACCAACATTGTGTTGGCACATAATAATTTTGTTTAAAAAATTATTAAAATAAAAATCTTTCATAAAAGAAAAATGTAAAAGTTTAAGAGTTTTAAAATAAAATTACAGTCAGTTAATTAAAAGGGGGGAGAGGAGTTTGCTTTAGAAGCATCAAGTATAAAGATTTTATAAAAGAAGTAAAGAGTTTTTTTTTCTTATTATTATTAATTGGAATATAAGTTAAAAGTTTAAAACATAAATCTCTTTTGTTTAAGTTAAAGAAAAAAAGGTCATCTTAAAACTAAATAGTGAATGGATCTCAAATTATATATGTGCGTGCAATTGTAAATATAATGTATGCTTTATTGAATATTAAAAAATAAATGAAAGTTAAAAAAAATTAAAAAACAGTCAGTGGTGGCTACTAATTAAAAATATAAAACAACATGTTTGCATGGCTACTAATTAAACTATCTTCAAAAACACAAAATTAAAAGATTATCAAAGGAATTTTGATAACAGATATAGTTGGAGGATATAAAAATGACAACACACCGTATGTATAAATAGACAATTTTTATTGGACAGTTAGTCGAGTTTGAGTTGAGTTAGTTGAGTTCAGTTGCATTTGAGATAACAGTTCAGTACATTATGTCAGTGAGTTATAACAGTCAGCTTATTATATATCCAGTATCAAGAATGCAGTGTTAAAATCTCAGAAAACATATGACTTTCTTCAGCTTGAGTCTGATGAAAACAGCCAATCTACTTGATAAAAGTGATGCCTGTGTAACAACCTGAAGCCGCTCAATATTGAATTGTTTTAAAGAAAATGCCTCGGAATAATATGCATCAAATTTCGACAAGAAAACTTCAAATCTAACTGGTTAGAAATACTTCATTAGAAGTAGCAAACAACAAGAAGTATCCATGTTCAAAATCATAGGTAATAACATTTTCTTATATTCATTTCTAAAGTAGCCATCACATTCATAAAGCCTCAAGAGTCAAGTTTAAGAACTATTAAAATGTGTGTTTAAAATGTTGTATATGTTCATGTGTTAGTCTATAGTGATTTCATTGTATTTTGTACTTCAAATATTATTTAATGCTTTCTCATAAGATATTATAGTGTGTGAAATGTGCATGTGTTATAATAGTAAATAAGATTTATAAAATATTTAAAATTAGTTTAATAAATGTTAATTAAAATTAATTGTCTTTAAACTTAAAACTTTATTTGTTGGTCAATTCTTTTCACCACTAATTGAAACTATCTTGGTCATTGAATTAGTGAGCATTGTTTAAAGTGTGTTATTTATCCTCTGGATAAGTAACTGGCACCCATGTTTATACAAAACAAAAAGGTGCTTTGAATATGGTGTTGAATTCAACAGTCGAGAATAAGTTATGTCCTGGATATGTAACAGTAGTTATATATTTTATAGCTATCATTTGGACATACATACTCTCCGAGTATGTTCTTCTCTGCCTAAGGGACCAGTTTGTTCATGTAATATTTATAATATGAGATTATAAATTTATTATAAATAAGGTTGAAAACCAGCTAATCCAATTGCTAGAGTAAGTATGATCGTCATTGGATCGAACCCGATATATATATATATATATATATATATATATATGTGTGTGTGTGTGTGTGTGTGGTATGTTTGTGTGTAATAATATTATAATTCAATGTCTGTACTTCTTCAAACAATATACATACTTATGTAATTGAATATTTATAAATACAGTAATCAGATATATTTTAAAAAATTTATCCACTTAGTAGCACTTTTGACTATCCTTGTTGTCAACTAACACTTTGGAAGGTTAGGCTTTCAAAGTGTCCATTGAAAAAGACTACAACGATAGGTGAAAGCACTACTCAGTGGATAAATTTTTAAAAATATATCTGATTATTGTATTTAAAAATATTCAATTAAACAATTATACATATAGATATATATTAAAAGACTAAAGCTAAACTAATCAATAAAATAATCAAAATACCCAAATTCTCAACTCAAATAGGTAAGCCAACCCAAATAAATTCTGGTTCACAGTTTTCACTGCTTCAGGCTCTCTGTTTTGTTCACCAAGGTCAGAGTCCATTGTTGGATTCATAGAAGAAAAGTTTACCAAAATGTAAGTGAATATCTGTTTTATTGTTTTTCATCTTTAGAAGAAATTTTGAAACAGTTTTCATTCAATGATAACTGAAATTATCTATCATTCCATTTTATGCAAATGGATGCCATTAGAAATTGACAAAAGTTAGCTTAAGTAATTATTGGAATCATTAAAATATTGTAAACCTTTTAAAAATAATTTTAAAGGAAACCAAATAATTCTATAAAGAATAAACACTAGAAATCCTAATTTTATTGATAGAATAAACAGGAAATTCATTTGGACATCAAATATCTCATAGAAAATGTGATTATAATATGTTAACAATAATGGTTTTAGGAATTTTATCTTTTGTCAGATTTTAGCAGTGTTAAACAAGTTTGAAATGTTAATTTGATCTTAATTTTAGAATTGAACATTATAGAAAATAACATAAGCTCTCTCTCTGCACAAAAATCAGGTTTTTCAAATGATCAGAACAAAAGTTATTACCCCCTTCCAGTGGATTGGGGCTAAGAAAAAATAAATAAATAAATATTTTTTTAAATCAACACAGAATTAGAAGGAAGTGATTCCTGAGCTAAAAATGATGATCTAAAGACAAAAATGAGGGCAAATGATGTTTTAGATCTAAACAGAGACATTGAAGCTGCAAATTAATCATACTCTTTTAAGCAATAATTATTAAAAATTTTCCAAAGTTTAACAAAAACTTTCAGACTATACTTGAATCTTTGATTACTAATCAAGACTTAAAATAAGTATCAACAAATAAAAATCATTGTGATCCCTGAAGGACTTTGGTTGATGGTTTGAATGGCAACTGTGAACATTTGCAGACACAGGAGTTTGATAATGATTAAGAGATGGATGTTCAGCTCCATTGATCTCAGTGTGCAAGATGATATGGACAAATGATTTTTCTCATGGGGTGCAAGTAAATCCAGCTTGATTTCAAGATTACATGAATTAAATGTTGTGTTGGTGGGTGTGAGTTTGCACTCTTATTCCTCAAGTGGGGTAATAGTGGTCATAAGGGACTTGGTTTATTTGGGTTTGTCGATGATCATTGTCTAGCCTAGGAGAACTTGTCGGGAGGGTGAAAATCACTACGTTCACATGGACTTCACTGTGAAGGGCTACTGCACCCCTTTGATGGATTATTTGATAAGTCAGTGTTGATTTGTACTCACTATTATTAGATTTCATTTTTTAGCTTTAAAATTAGTGCATTTGTAAGGCGGTTGATCTGCTTTTGGCCATAGCCAATTTTTGTAACATCGATGGAGTTTTGTTATAATATTTTGTGTGAATGGGTCTGCACTCCTCTTTTCTTCCTCGAAGGTGGCTGGTGGCAGACATTAGCTGTCTGGTTAATGTGCAGGCTATTGACAATTTTGTTACTACCTGGAAAACCTGCTGCACCTGGTCAAAGCCTCAGTGCTATTCCTGTTCTGGTCAGCTGCTGTGCCCCTTGATAAGCTGCTTTAGGGCAGTGTTGATCTGGCTTATTACTTCTTAGTTTTTACCCAAGTTGGCTTTCCAATATTGGGCAGGTATACCAATTGTGGTCTCTGCCCATTTGGACTGCTAGTTGGGAGGCAGAGGTATCTGGAATGGTTTTGACATGGCTAGGCTGTGGGTTGAGATTTTATTGCTTGTTGAACTTGGGTATTGGACCTCGCTGTATGTTGTGGTGGTTGGTGCAATGCTGGACTTTGTCACCTATTCAGCTGAAGCATTTGGGACAGGGTTTTGGGGCCCAGGGGTGGGATCATTGGGTGTTGGTTAACTTCTCAACAGCCAGGCCACGTGGATCCACATACATATACACATTAATTACATTACAGCATTTTTGTGGATGTAATTATTTTTGAACATTGTATACTTTGCCTTGTTACATTAAACACTGTTTAATCCTCAATGGGTAAGTGTATCCAAAAATTTTTGTAATCTTTTATTAATACAAGTTAACTTTGAAAGTATTTATATGAAACAATCCATTTACATCCCATGTATCCTTAGTATTAAAAAACAACTTTTAAACAAGTTAATTGTTTCAGAATCATGAATTTGTAAATTTTTTAGTTCTTCTTTTTATTTAATTTCTCTCAAAAAAAAGACCTTAGCTTCATGAAAATTAATATTGTGATCTTTATCTTTTCCATGCATGTATAAAGCAGAACTGAGTTATTTATTTCTAACCATACTTTTATGTACCTTTATGTTTTATTTAAACTCAAATTACTGTGCCCTATTTATATCTTCTTATAAAAAAACTACACCAGAAATAGTTTTTTATCAAAAATATTCTTTGTATTATTTAATAAATTATTCAAAGTAATATCTCTTTTCCAAGCAATATTCTTATTTCCAAACAAATTCTTATTCTTACAAATAATTCTATAAGAAGATAATAAAAAAAACATATTTTATTTATCTTTTACATAATTAGAAAACTTATTATTATTAAATAGAATACTTTTAACAAATTTACCAGAGTAACCAGCACTAAAGTAATCCTTATAAAATTGACCTTTTTTTGAAACAAAGCTATCCCATTAAAATTATTCAGTCTGTTATTTCTATAACAATAATTTCTTAAAACAACTATTTTATGAGATACAGATTGATATTTAACAGGTTTAATTAAAAACTTTAGCTCTTTACTCTTAGCATAATGACTACAGCTAAAGAATTATTTTTTTATATATTTCTAATCACCAATAAATCTAAAAAAAATAATTTAATAAAATCTAACCAGCTTCCTTCTACATCATATTTTATAAAAGAATTAAAACAATTAAACTAATTTACCAATTCTTTCAATTTATCATTCTCAATTTTACAAACAAACATCAACAAATCTAACAAATAACTTTAAATATATACAATCCTTCTTAATAATAATTTCATCTACAAAATAATTAAAATAAATTGACCCTACTAAAGAAGAAATAATGTAACTTTTTATCAAAGAATAAATGGGTAAAGAAAAAAAATATTAACTGAGGAACTTGGAACCAATCACTTTATCCATTTCCCATCAATCATCATTGGAAAGCAAGAGAACATCATCATAGAATGTATGTTAAAAATGAATAAAAGCAAATTCTTAAAAAACAAAAGTTATTTTATAAAGCTTTTGAAGTAACCTTGGTATCTTTCCATTAAATTATCTTTATTTAACTGAAAAGAGGATACTTCGAGAAGATCAATTGTAAATGGTTGCATAGGTTATACATACATCATCATGAATTTTCACCTTGTTGTCTGGATTTTATTAAAGATAGACAAAATATTTTTGAAACACGAGTGGGTTTCAAGAAGCTATGTAGGCCAGTCTAATAGATAAATAAATGTCAGAATTAAAGAACATATAAATGCTTTTAATCAGAAAATTAAGACTTCAGTTTTTATTTCCCATTTTTTTAGAAATTGTTCACAGATCTGATTTTGACAATACAAAAATACTTACTAATTTGGAAAGATATGATTTAAGAGTGATGAGAGAGTCAATTGAAATATTAAAGAGACCTACTGGTTTAAATAGGGCTGACAAAGCACAACATATTCCAGCTATGTGGAAACCGCTCATTTTATCTCAGTCTTCTAATATTAATTTAAAATTAATAGGTGAAAAAACTGAGGGAAATAAAGGTTTTGATAAGCCTCATATTGTGAATGCTGAACTACTTCAAGTTGAATCTCATTTCTCATCTTGCACTCAGTCACATTATTGATTGAAATCTAATGATTTTTTTTTTCAAAAGTTAATCTTGACATATATTACGAAAACATATGTATTTAATTACAAAATAATAAATGTAAATAATTTTATATATTTAAAAAAAAATTTTTTTACTTTACAATTATTATTTGTTTATAATTATATAAAAATTCAAGATGGAAGATGCAACCTAATTGGCCAAAAGTAATAAAAAAGGTGGAAACATTATATTGTTCCAGGATTTTAAAATAAATTTTATTTGAAGTTTTAATGAAAGTAAAATTAAAACAAAACTAATGGATTTTACTTTAGTTGCAAACATTTTTGTCAAATTTCTTTCCAATATGGAAATTGATTTGAATTTATTTTTGGACAATTATCTAATAATTACATCTCCAATAACAATAGGAAAATATTTATTGAGATTAAAGATTATGTTCCAGCCAGGAATTTAATTAAAAACATTCATGAGCAAATTAAGAAAGTTATATAAATAGGGATGAAACTATATATATATGGGAGTTATGTCTGCTGTGGCAACATTCTGCATGCTCATTGATTTTTTTGAAATGGGATGGAAGTAGAGGGACCCAAGCCACCTTCCCTCAATCTTTAGACCATCTCCTCACCATTAAGCAGTGTAGATTCTTCCAATTACAGGTATACATGCCATTAAAGAACTGCCAAGGCCAAAAAAAAATGCCTTCAGCCTAATTAAAATCTAATTGCCCTGAATGTCAAGGAAAGCCACCTCAATACAAAATTCATCCATACCATCATTCTGGAGAATCACAAGATAACAAGCCCAAAAGTCATTTTAATAACCTTATCTGAGTTCTAACTAATTAATCTTAAAATGAATGTCTTTTTTTTTTAAATATTGAATCTTTGTTAACTTGCTGACCAGCGTGTACTTTAACCTAACTTTTTAATTTCTGTAGATTGATTCTATAACCCAAACTAATTCTAATGTATATTCTTTCATCCAACTTACACTTTTTATTATTCCTATTATTTAATGTGGTAATAATCTCTTATTGATATTTTTTTATTTTCACTTAATTTATATATTTAAATGTCAATCGAACCCAGTCTTATGAGCTTCATCTATATCCCGCTGTGGAATAGAAAGGGAGGAAGAAAGTAATCAATTATTTCATTTTATTCATTTCTAAATAGCTCATAAGGTTGAGTTCTTCTTTTTAATGAATATATGTATTCAAATAGTTACTTTTAATTTGTTCGAGATGTATAAATAATTTTCCAATCTGGGTAGGCTTTGTTGTTCATTTTGATTTTATTGATTTTTTTATTTTAATAATCAGTGCCAAAAGGCTGGTGACCCATTTTATTTTGTTAGTCACACTCTTAAGTGTGGAAATTTCTTTTTTTTATATATGTTAAGTAAAATGGGATTTATTCAAGAAGGGGGAGAAATGTATACTTTATAAATTATAATTTTAATTTCTTATTATTAACTTTGTTGTATATTGGTCATTATTTAAAGGTATTATTGCATATTTATTAAACTATTTAAGGCTTTATTATTAAATAAAATCATTCCATGTCTTTTTAGTCATGTTGCTAGCACATGTCAGTATTTATTAATAAGTTATATTGATTTGATTGGGTCCATCATATCATTGCTTTGGAAAATCCCGATTTTCTATATTTGACATTATTTTTTTATATTTTATTACATGGCCCATATCCACCTATACCATCATTATGGAGGATTATGAAGCCTTTCTTATCCTTTTAATGTTCATGTTCAAAACAGGAGTATAAATTTATGCCCTGGAACAAGCAAGTTAGTGTAGTTGAAGCTCTTCATGGATTACCATAAATTGAACCATAGAAACTTCCTATTTACCTCTCAATAAAATATCACTCTACCTACAGTGGGCAGACCATCATCAAATAGAAGAATGATGATTTTTTTACTGATATATATATATATATATATATATATAGATATCAGAAGATATATATAATGATTTTTTTACTGATATATATGCTAGCACCACAATTCTTTATATTTCATTTCTCCACCTGTTTAATAAAATAATTTATCATGATGTGAAATAATGAATCATTTATATATTTAAATCCTTTTTGTTGGAGTTTTTAGATCTAACTGTTATAAAGCTGCCATCCTCTTCTTTTAAATAAGACTTTAACACATTTATAAACTTTTGCTAAATATTTGATCTTAAATATTGAAAATGTATAATAAATACCTGTTTTAGTATACTTATGAATCCCAATGTATTCGGTTGAAATGTCATAAACAAATGCAATAAATGCAGAACAAATTCATGTATTATAATGCAAAGGGCAACCTAACAAAGTTATATAATTAGCAAAACCCTGGTATTATATCTTTATGTATAGTTTGTTAATGTGTAGAATGTCCACCAACCACCCAGACAAATATTTTATATAAAGATAAATAAAATCTGATTTCCAAATATACTTTATTTATTGTAATACCACACTAGATCTATACCTGTCAATCTATAAAGAATTGATTTAAGATTGTCAAATACACATAAATAAAAGAAACTGTATATTGCATGAAGTTGGTAATATATATAATCATATAATCTTTTGTTATAATAAATATTCATATATAAAATTAATCCAGGTGTTCGAATCTTATTAATATATTTATATATGTTTTTTAAAATTATTTTTTGGGTTCACTCAATATCTCATCATCTTCATCACCAGCTAAGATCTCATGTAATACATTGTAGCACTGGGCTGGAAATAATGAATTTATGTTGTATCACCATAGGTGTTGTCCATAGTGTCAAAATATCAGATTGTAATGCAAAATAATAAATGGTTTAGTCCCAAAAATAATAATTTATCTATATCATATAACTGTGAAAACATTAAATATAATACTATATATATATATATATATATATATATATATATATATATATATATATATTTTATATATATATATATATATATCATATATATACATATATATATATATATATATATATATATATATATATATATATATTAGGACACAAAATAAATGGTATACTTCTCTGGGATGTTCATCTCTTGTAGTATACACGTCTATAGTTATATACCTCATGCAGGGACTCTTCTGCATCAATCTGTCAAATAATGTTACTGTATGAATTCATAGTACCAAATAGCACATTTTTTGTAAAGTATATTTTATGTACTTGTCAATTTTTGTAATGGCTGAAAAGTTGAAAACCATGAAATTCTAAGTTATTTTAGAAAAATAGCCGAGAAAATAATTGCATTTTCTGAAATAGATTATACACAAGCTGATCTAAAAAAGATACAAGTTTACAAGTAGTTTAATGGAAGTATCAAATTAACAATGTCCCTAAAAATTGTGGTGAGTAAAGTACAATGTCAGCACAATGCAAGTCTTTTTTGACACAAATTATATTTTTATTTCAGTTTAATCTATAATGGTCTGGCATTTCAGCTGCAAATTTGGAAATGGTTGCAGGAAGTAGTAAAATGCAAACATCACATTTATTTGTAAAGTGAGGTGTGCAAGCTTCACCATGATAAAGTTCTAGCATATCATGCATTGAATGTGAAACAATTTTAATCAAATTCATCATAACACAACTTATCTACCAGCCATATTCACATAATTTCAATATGTGTAACTTTTTTATTGTATCAAATAAACAAACACCTCTAAGAAAATTATTGTGAATAGTGAAATAATGAAAAAAAAATGGTGCAATCAATAAAAGGCTTTACTTTGTGTTTCTTGACTACTTTGAAAAGTGATAACAATATTTAGAATGGTGTGTTGCATCAAGCTGACAGTAATTTGACAGAGAATAAATTTTTAACACTTATAATATTATAAATGTGCGTTAAGTACTCCTGTAGTCTGCATTCATAACAGATTATATTTGCATGTTTAAAAAAGTTCATTTAAATTCTTTAAATCAATATTTTCAATCTTTGTTTGTTAATTTTCATTTATTAGGGTTTATATAAATAGATAGGCCCATGAATAAAGGTAGGTTTCCATCTTATTATTAAATAGGTTGCCTTGTCATCAATATGAAATTGCTGATTGTAATTCTTATTGGGATTGCCTAAGTGTTGTGTGATTTTAATCTTTACTTATAAATTCATTTAGTCTTGATTATTATTACACTTATTATTTAAGTAATACTCTGGGTGCAATTTGAAAATTATAATTGCAGTTTGTAATTTGTCTGCATTCAGAAAAGGTATATATTTTCTTGTTTAAAAGGATTTATTTAAACTCCGTTGTAAGAATAATTTCAATATATGTGATCAAGTTGTAATTATTAGTTTCTATATAAGTACATTGGACCATAAATAAAGATGTGTTTCTACATTTATTGTTAAAGAAGATTGTCATGACAACTGTTTGAGATTGTTGCTTTTTATTCATATTGGGCATTGAGATTGTCTAAATGTTGACTAGTTTTAATTATATATATATATATATATATATATATATATATATATATATATATATATATATATATATATATATATATATATATATATATATATATATATATATATATATATACTACCCAAAATCCAAAATTAAACCAGACCAGCATAAAAAATAATATTAAAACACAACCTAAGGTTTCACTGCTACAAGAATAAAGGTTCATAAAAGTAGAGTTAAAAATAGATATCTTAATTCTGCTTTGTATGTCCATGAAAAAAATACAAGCCACACTATTGGTTTTGCTGAAGCTAAAGTTGTCTTCTTTGAGAGAAATGAAATCAAAAGAAGAATTAAAGAGTCTTTATTATTGAAAATTTATTATTCTGAAGCAATTAACTTATTTAACCCTTAAACCACTAATTATATTATTGGTTGTATGAGGTAAAAATCAAATCTTTTAATTGGCCAACTCACAAACTGAAGACAAAGCCTATTGTTAAAACATATTCACCTATAATATTAAATTCAACTCAGATACATTTATAAAAAGTATATTACTAATTTTTCAGGTTATGAAAGAGAATGAAAGTTGTTTCAAAAATAAATTGCTATTTATTTATTATAAAATATATTCAATTTCGGCAAATATAAAGCGAATGTCTAAACAAAAAAGTGCTGACGCAAAGCTTTTTTTCAATGTTACGTTCTGGAAAAGTAAAGATTTCTTTTTGCTAAATCTTAAATATTTTTTCTAAAATCTTCAATATTTTTCGAAAATAATTTTGCGTTTTTGGTATATTTTTAAAAAAACTAATTTAATTTCTCAAATTATATTTTTTTAATACTTAAATTGCATTCAAAATAAAAATCTCAGCGTTTTTCTTTATTTTCTTTGATCAGGCAGTTTCTTTGTTCTTTCCAGCCAATCAGAATGTCTTTTTTGGCTGATAGCAAATCACTGACAAGGTTCTTTCTTTGTTTAGTTTAAAATGCGGTTTTTTTGATTTTTTTACTTGTAAAATAATTCAGAAGAGGGCACCATCTTACAGAACTTTTAAAAACCTAATCAATACCTGTCAAACGAATACTTTAGCATAAGAACTAGCAGAGTTAGAGTGACGTCAGATGTCGACGAGAAGCCTTGTAAGAGGCGGTTTATGGGTTAAGAGTTCTTTTAATATTAAGGGTGGATGGGAAGTGAGTGGATTTATGGGTAGTTTTTAATATTATATATATTGTGCAGTTTTTGTAGTTCTTTACACTTGAGAAGTCTGCTTGTAGCAGTGAAAACTTAGGTTGTGTTTTAATATTATTTTTATGCTAGTCTGGTTTAATCATTGACTAGTTTAGCTTTATGCTTGTAATGTATATATATATATATATATATATATATATATATATATATATATATATATATATATATATATATATATATATATATATATATTATGATGGGAAATCAGGGTTGTCATCCTGGATTGATGGCAAATCATCATCAACCCAGTTCAAAATAAGATATTTTGAATAATATTAAAGTGAGATATGCTTAAACTAATAAGTATTAAAGTTATTTTAGTATCACAAAAATATAAGTATGTTTTACATTATAAGAGCATTAGATCATGTGCTCTCACTTAGAGATCAGCTCAGTTTTTCCTTGGGGCAATTAAATATATAATTATCCAAATTTTTCATCATTATAAATAAGTAAAAGTAATTATAAGTACTATTCAAATGAAATAATCATTCATCAACATGAATAATCATCAGTCAATATAACCAACAATCAATCTTCTTACTGGATTTAAATTGGGTCTATTGTAGACTAAGCTAACTATTGAGATTTTGCTGGCTTAGTGGATTTATTAAAACATTAATATGAATGTACCAACTTCAAGTGCTAATCCATCAAATCATACAAGCATATAACCTAGTAGTATAATATACTACCAAAAGGTAAAATGTAAAATTCTAAAATCTTTATTTTGTAAACTAAAAATTTATAGTATCTTATAAACATTAATAAAAAAATAAACTTGTAAATTTAACTGTATCAAATTTAAGTAATTTGTGTATCTAGGGTCAATCACATAAATATTATGTATATTAAATATTCATGGAAATTCCCTAAAATACAACTTATTTTTATTTGATCTCTTTTATGATCATTATTCATAATAAAAGTCATTGAAAAACATTGATGAATTGTTTTGCATAATTATTCTATAACTTTATAAAATTCTCTTTAATGCGTACTTATGAGCAGAAGATCATAATGATATATTAAACAACATAAATACAAACAATATGCAATTCATGTACTTAGCCTACAATATTTCATGATGTGTGTATTACATAGTGAGATTTATAATAATACTGATTTTACATAGGTGTATCCAAAAGGCATTCATTATTCTGTCCATAAGATGACCTTCATGATCATCATGACTTATTCTTTGAAGCAAGTAACTGATATCTAAAAATGGATTACCTATCCAAATATCTTCATCCTGGATTATTCCTTCAAGCAATTATGGGTATAAAAATCTAATTATGTCTCCAACATATCCTCATGAGATAACATAATTATAAAGTTGGTCTCTATTTCTTGAGCTTACCAACAGGTAACACAAAATCATTTATATAAAGATTCTGTAAGAAAAACTTCCACAGATACAATTAGTCATTGTACAATATAATAGTAGGAAATACCATATATATATATATATATATATATATATATATATATATATATATATATATATATATATATATATATATATATATATATATATATATATATATATATATATCTTATCAATATCATTTAATACAAATACTACTATGAAATCTTATAAATCTCAAAAACTTCTTATGCAGTCACGATTCCTAATTCTAATTAATGAACACAAGTAAACACCAATAATTTAAATATATATTATATTTTTAGATTATTTTGTTTATCAAAGTATGATATTAACTTAGGTTTTCACTTTAAGAATAATGAAAATATGATACATCAATTTCAAAATATATTTTATATATTTATAATATTATTATTCTAATATTATAACCAAAATAAATATATTTATTTTTACCTGATCCTCAATGTTAACTGGATACTAATCGCTTCTGTGAACATTACCAAATTTATTACAATTTTATAATAATAAAACATATCATATGGGCAATAGTCAAGTATATTTTAGAAAACTTTACCCATAAATTTTTAAACATCTTTTATTTCTACATATTCAATTTAACCATTAACTAAAATATTTATATGAAATCTAAATACTATTTACTAAAATTAATATAAGTTTAATTATAGTACATATAATCAAAACAATAATTTTACCAAACAACTAAAAGTTTTATTCTAGCATGTTTTTTTCTTTTTTTTAAATCTCTTTCTAAGGTTAAAACGCTGATTGCCATAGCAACAGTTTTTTAAAAACTGTTCCTCCAACAATGAGAAAAACAACTCCTTCAACTTTCTATTTGAACTTTTCTAAATAAAAAAATAAATAAATATCTCCACTTAAATATAAGAAAATTATAAGGCTTTTTGCAAAATATATTCTCATAAGAAAATCATCAATGAAATATAAGCACTCTCCTTATAATATTCACAATTTAAGTTAATAATCATAATAATATTTTATATATTCTCAACAAACTTCATTATATTAAATATTATGCATTTAGGTTTCATTTAGTCTTTTGTCATTTGTTTTACAATGACAAAGTTTAAAGTTGGAAATGACTATACAATTGTTTTTAAAAGTTTGTCTGATTGGTTGTGGAAAAAATATCATGTTAAAGATTGATTGTAATTAGCTTGTAGGCAAGATTGCTGCAGAAAAATACAATAGGGATGGGGATAAGTTAGAAATTTAGGATATCTAGTGGGAAGAAGTTAATTCCTAACATAATTTTTGAAGAGAGATCAACCAGATCTTAATCCAGATAATAAAAAAGAACAAATCAGAAATATTTCCCAAGAGGTTATATAGTCAGTGGAAATCTTAACCAAGCTATTGCATAGAATAAAAGAAATTATAAGCAAGCTTTTAGCTTACTATGATTTTAGTTATAAAAATGGTTTATACAATGAAAACCATGTGCTAATTTCAGCAAATAGCTAGAGATTATCTTCTTCCATGTAACCTGCCTTTATTTGAATCAACATATAGAGAAGCAGTTACCCTCTTCATGTAATCCACAACCTATCTTCAACCAAGAGCATGCATCTCTATCTGAGTTAGTCACACCTGAAAAATTTATTAAAAGAAAATGGATAAAAGTTTGCTGTTGTTAACCTGGAAATGAAATATGCACACCAGTAAAAAAACAAACCATGCTTGTTTATGTGTAGAAGCTTAAAAACTCAACTGGAAAAACTGTAAATTATAATTGTAAAAAAGGTCTTTGCCCCAAAAAATAAAACAATGTTTAAAGGTATTTTTGTGTGCCTTCACTTTATTTTTATTAAAAAAATTTTTTTTAAAATATAAAAGTAATATAATTTGTAAAAATTAATAATTATAAATATTTTTATTAAATTAATGATTTCAAATTGTAAAACATAATTAAAAAAAACCAGTCAATTTTGTCTTCAAAATTATAGAATAGTTTTTAGAAAATTTATTTTTTTGTAAATTTCATTTTTTTAAACATGTTTACTTTTTTCATTTAATTCCCTACTTAACACAAAATTAATTAAGGTAAATCAAAAATTATCTTTGATTTTGAAAATGTTGTTTTTTTCATCTCTTAGTTATTTTAAAGAAATGACATTATTAATTAAAAGTTAATTTATGAATAAAAATAAACTGATTGATTATAATTTTTATGAAAACATATTTTTTGATGAAATGAATGTTTAAAATTTTATACTATCATCTCATGTTTTTGTTTATTGTTAATCAGTTAGGTATTAGGTAATGATTTTAAAAATATACATTTTTCAGTCTTAAATTATTTAGTCCTTCATCATAAATTACAGTGTGTGTGACTTTATTTAATGACAGCTTAGTGTACTTGAATTTTTTTAAAGTGATCTCAATAATAAGCTTTTTTATTTATTTATCTCTTATTAACAGTAATAGTTTATGAAATTCTTGCTTCTTAAGCTAGATTTGTGCATAATAGTTATATGGAGTACTGATTTATATTTAGTGTTATGCAAATCCGAATGATGATCTTGGTTGATGCAAAAGGGATGACATCCTTTAAAGTTCATGCACTACATTTCATTTTATTTATTACTTCTTCAAAAATTTAATTTATAGTTGGTCAGTAAAATAATGGTACTAAGTAGCCAGAGCATTGATGATGATCATGATGTTTTTAGTATCTCTGCATTGTTTGACTTACTGTTGTATTTTGACGGAGTAGCACCTAAGTATGTGATCCAGATAAATATGGTTTGTATTTCTGCACTAGGTTTGTCATTGGCTAAATAATTAGCCTTATCTATATTGGACCATTTGCAAATATAGTCACAAAATTGATTAATGACTTATTTTTCTTGTTGATAATTCATGAGGATGAATGGTTATTACTTTTGTGTAATGATGGTGAATATATACTTAGTTCTATACTGATATATCTCATGCTCATTCCTTTTATATTCACTTTTATATTTTGTTTATTTGGGAATGATGATAATTTCCCATAACCTCATAATTTTGCCCTAATATGGTGTTCTGTTATAAATGGCTACCCAACTGAGAGACATTGAACCATAGATTCTTTCTTATTAACTCTTATTTTCTGTACTGTTACAATACTTGTGGGTCCAGGCATTTTAAAACTGTTACTATATATAAAAATTATAACTTTTTTGGCTGTACCATGTATTATTTTTCATTAAACACTGATATTTCAATGGACTAGCATCTGCCATTATCAAGGTTAACTTTTGAAAAAAAAAAAAACGTTAGATCTTAAAAATAAGGTGACTGTGTGCGAGATGAGAAATGAGATAGTTCAACATTCACAATATGAGGCATATCAAAATGTTTATTGCTTTAAGTATTTTCACCTATTAATTTTAAGTTAATATTAAATAAAATGAGTTTTCCACATAGCTGGAATATGTTATGCTTCATCAGCCCTATTTAAATCAGTAGGTCTCTTTAATATTAAAGATACCTACTGGTTTAAATAGGGTTGATGAAGCATAATGTATTCTTGCTATGTGGAAACCTCACATTTTATCTAATATTAACTTAAAATTAATAGGTGAAAATACTGAGGGAAATAAACATTTTGATAAGCCTCATATTGTGAATGCTGAACTACTTCAAGTTGGATTTCATTTCTCATCTCACACACAGTCACATTATTTTTTAAGATCTAACAATTTTTCTTTCAATAGTTAGCTTTGATAATGGCAGATGCTAGTTAGTCACAATATCAGTGTTTAATGAAAAATAAATAATACATGGTACAGCCCAAAAAGTTATAATTTATGTACAACATACAACTGTGAATTATATATATATATATATATATATATATATATATATATATATATATATATATATGGAGCTTACAAGTTTTGTTTTTATAAGTGCCGGAAGAGATATAATTCAAATTCTCCCTCTTTTGGCACTTATAAAAACAAAGCTTGTTTAGAGCTATCAGTAAAGCTCCAGCTAGTGATCATAAAATGCAAGCTTAAAAGCAAGTTACAAAATTGTTAACTTGTTTTTATTATTATATATTAATGATTTCAGGGATGGTAATTCCCCACATTTTCTTTATGCTAATGACTAAACTTTATATATATTTTTGTGACTGCTCTTTATTGCCAAAGCAAATAACAAATTTTACCACATTTAATAACAAAATTTTTACTAATAAAAGCCAATGCTCTATTATTATTTTTATTATAAAAACTGCAAATTTACAATTCCCTTATTCATTTTATGATTTTTAGAACATTTATAAAAATAATAACAAAGATTTCAGAATTTTTTTAAATAATGCATGCTTTCATTTTCTTATTAATAATATAGTACACATTGCATTTAAATTAATTGGCATCATACAATGACAATGTGATATACTTTTTCATTCAACACAATATAACACTCTACAAAAACATAATCATTCTCCACAGGGTGTGGAATTTAATAAATCAAAGCCCCAATGATTGGGTGGCTAAAAACATAACCACTGTACCAGTCACATGTTACACACCAACAACACAAACCATGGTCAGATTCAAACCCAGTTAAACTAAATAATTAAACCCAAGATCCAACTGAATTTGAACCTGACTCATGAGCTCAGATGAAATCAATAGATAACATAGGTAAATGGCACATGACTATGGGCCAAGGAACTAGCTCAATGGATGATAATGATTTCTGAGACCCCTGATCTGACTCTAGCTAGTGTACAATAAAATGGTTATGGATATTTTAGATCAATTCATATATGTATGTTTGGGTTGCCAATATAGATAGTGAGCATGAATATTAAAATAATTAATAAATAATGAAAAAAGTCAAAACCAAATATGTTGTATAAAATATTTAATAATATGTAAATATTTTGTTCAAATTGTTTATGATTAACATTATATAATTTACCTCTAGTCTTCAAGAACGGAGTTACAATATACAATAAGTAATGGCAGTCATGCTCATATGCCAATATCTAATACAAAGTGTGGGAGAATTATATATGTCTATGCCCTGACGAGTAAACAAAGTAAATAAAGGTATTTTGCTTGGAAAGAAAATTATGATTCTAATTTTACAGATGAAAGATGTGAGATTCATTGTCACACATCTATAGGTCAATTCATGAAAAGCATGATGAGTATTTATGGCATAACCTTAATGTTTAACAAAAACCTTATTTAATTATAGATGAATATAAAGTTGTTTGACTTTAATAAAATCAATTCATTACGATTTATGAGCATGAGAGCGTGGCTTTATTGGAAATGAAAAAAATAAATGGTAATAACAACTTATGGACATTCAAAAGCAAATATGAAATACAATGGCTTGTCAGTGATTTAAGAAGTAAAGAAGGCAGCTTGTGTTTTACAAGTCCTTTCTGCCTTATAAATAATTTGTGAAACACGGAGAAAGCCAGGTTGGGACATAGCCACAAACCTTTGGTGTTTCGAATATAATAATGAGCAAGGGAGGAAGTGATTTCCACCTATATATTTAAACTAACAATAAGATCACTGATGTGACAAGCCTTCAAAGCAGGAGGTGCCTTGAGTTAGCAATGTTCAGAAAGTAATGATTCAATGATCATCATATTTAATTAAGAAAGCCCAAATTACATAAGGAATGCTTTACATAATGACCTGATTATGTCAGATTAAAATCAAATGTTCTTAAAATAAATGTGCTTAACGCAATTATAAAATTATATTAATTATACCCTAAATATCATGTCCTCCCTGAAAATTAATATAAAATACAAAATTTAAACTAGAAGACATTTATTTTATTCCTCTTATTGACCTTTAGTAAAACATTTTAATATTATGAATATGAATAAATAAATATTTGTGAACTCAATAAAATAGCCAGGGCATAGGTTAGAGAATGGGCTAATACTTATTATCAGCCAGTAGTAGAAATAGCAAACATTTAATAAATCCTTCAACTCGATAATTAACAGAACCATATTAAATTAGTTCTAATGGGCAACAATTAAACTATAAGACTTAATACTTTATTATTTTCATGAGACAAGTTTAATGAAAGAGATTATTATAGAGTTGAAGTATTATTGGCATGTAATCAAAAATAAATGATATTAATAATCATTCAATCAAATGTATAAATAAAATTAGTTAAATTAACTGCAAAAAAAAAAAAGAAAGTTAACAAAATATTAAATTTAAAGACTAGAGATAAAAATAGAGAATTACTATAGAAATTAAGACATTATATAATGAAAAGAGCTTTTAACAGTAGTTCGCTTAAAATGTGGTTTAAAGTAAAGTTCAGAAACTGGCCACAAAGTTGCAGTTCAGAAAAGAAAGATATTACCAGTCCTTCCATGGTTTGTTCCTTAATTTACATGGCAGAGTCCGATTGGGTTGGGACGTAGGCGCGCATTTTAACTTATATGAATAGCATTTTTGGCTTGATTTCTTTAAGGTTTTGTCAGTTCACAATTGGTATGAAAGAGTTCTAATTAGCAGTTATATGTTGAAGATTTTATGGGAACTACAGGATTCAGTGATCAGATCCCCAAAGTTAGCCATGCACCATTCTGAAAACACTATAAAAATTCATGATTTAAATTGACATAGCTTTACGTAGAAACTCTTCTGAAAAAAGTAATGGCTTCTCTCTTCTTGAAACTTTTCCAGGCTATTTATACTTTTGCTGCAGTTTCCTGCCCATTCTGACTCTTGATGTCTTCATGCTAATACTTTTTACATTATAAAGAGTTAAAAATTTTGTTAATTGATTTCAGATCCATTCTTTCGATAAGACTTTCAAATCCATTAACTTTGAATCTATTTTCTAATTAGAAAATGAGTTTGTAAATCTGAATAAATGATTTTAGTTGAAAACTGTCCTTACATTTTAAATTATTATTTTTTACTGATTAATAAATATTCCCCATTGTCTTTGGGAAAGTATGATTGGAAAGCTTATCGAAAGAATGTAGCTTTTAATCACAGAAATTTTTACAAACTGGTAAAAGTAAAAATAAAACATTCTGATGTAATGAATTGAATGTATAAAGTCACATTACATTCGTAAATTCATTGTTAGTAATAGGTTCGAAGTAGTCTAAAGGTGGGATGTCATAAAGCTCAGATTGAACTTAGATCCAATTGCTTCAGTATCATTAAAATCAATAAAGTCCAGATTATCGAGAAATCATATCATTTTGGATTTCTTGCTAACAATAAATTTTAAAAATTGTCCATTTTAAAAAGATTTTGATCACATTGGTTTAATTAATGAAAACCATGTGTTTTGGCAACAAAATATGTGTGTGATGTCACCATACAAAGTGCATATTTAGGAGACAAAAAACTACATTTTTATTGAAAGTTTTTATAGCCAATGTCAGGCTAGAAAGATATTTTATTATGGGCCTCCATTGCTCATCCATGAAACTCATGCACATCAGAATACTTTAAATCCAAAGTATTTAAACATCTTATAACTGATTGCCAAATAAGAAGGAAAAAAACTGATTGCTCACCTGTGCTGTTAAATCCAAATGTAGCTAAGAAATCAAAATGGTGAACTTTGTGAAACCATGTTATTTGCTGAATTTGAGTCCAAAGCAAAACAAAATGTGAAAATATATGAAAAACAGAAATATCCATTTATCTACCAAAAATAATTATACAAATATAAAATGAAGGAACCATGATAATTATAAAATTATCCCTGTAGAAGCAAGTGACTTCATCATCATCACAGTAAATAATTGCAAGCCCAATTGGGACAGATAGGACTGTTCTAGTACACTACTGCAATTGATAATTCTACATGTTACATATTGGTTTGTGGCTGCTGACAAATTTTAAACCTTCAAAAAGCTGTCTTTAAAATTGTTTGATTCTATGAAACTGTCTGTGCCTCAGAGTAAAAAAAGAACTGGTAATATAAATTTTAATTATATTTTTATCAGTGACTATTAACAATTTTTTTTAATAATAAGTCTGTTTAACTCACTCTTTAAATCTTTGAGTCTTAAAATAAAAATCAATTAAAGAAAACTTTTAATAATAATAGATATTGCATGATTGATGTATTATGCATTCTAAAATATTACATGTAACCATTTATATGTGCATTTTATTTTTATAAAATGTATTTATTGTGTATAGATTCAAATATTATGAATCATGTTATTTATATTGTATGTAAAAATTGGGTTTAATAGTTTTTATTCATAATGGGAATTGACACACATATACACACATATACCTAGTAATATAATTATGCTTACATGTATATTTTTTGAGCATGAGTGTTTAAAATTTGTAGAAATTTAGCATTAGGAGAGAGGGATTTTTAAAGTAATTAATGGCCTAGATTGATAGACAGTCAGATAGGTAATTTGAACCTGATTTCTTTAAATGCTTTTATCTCTATAATAGGACTAATATTTTATTACTCATTTTTCTTTTTAATATTGTGTTTAAATTTATAAATATAAAATATATGTTATACACAATAGGCAAGTATGTGCATGCATAGAGTGTTTATTTTTTTAAAGAGAAATGTGTTTTTAGAATATAAGAATTTTATTTATCCACTATAATAATTAATGCATACACATCACACTAGATAATATAAACATTGAGTACATGGTATTAAGAGAAAGACAGAAGATCTTATGATTATATACTATTTAAACTGTAAAACATTTATCATTATTAATAATGTAAATCTGTATTTGTATTATTAATGATTGATCAGTAATAAATGTTAATTTGTTTTTATTAAAATAGGTGTATATCTTTCTTAAGGGTTAATCATTGTCTAATAATATTAGTTATGACCATCATCATCACTGATGAATATTAATTTTAAAGTCATAATTTAAATATAATAATGTTTTAGGTAAATAATTATAAGTTTATAAAAGATGAAATTTATGTTGTGAGTTAGTTCTAAAGCTGTTTCTGGAAGTATCATTATCATGATCATCATCATCCTATTAGTCAATAGTCTTAAACATGTTTAATGGCCATATGAATGATGGTTTTAACTGTATTTGTTTATTAGTGGTGAGCCATCATAAGATATGATTACCATCTAAAATCATCAAATGTCATTCAAAGTTTAGTGAATTGCCACCAATAAACCTATATTGTTTAATATGACCTAGTAGCACTTGTGAGAATGTCAAATATAAATTTGTTATGTTAAATTTTAAGTAATAATTTGTCTGATAATTTTATTTCCACAATGAAAAACTAAGAATATTTTGTTTTTATTAATGTTAGTGCAAATATGATATGGTTCTAAAATACAATCTCCTACATCCTCTTATAAATAATGTATGAAATGGGTTCAATCCAGGTACATCTATAGGTAGGTATATAATGTAACTTTATATAGCTTTAGATAGCCTAGTGGCTCCCAGATAGACCATATACACATAAGTAAAAATTAATAAATAAAAAAATGCTTAAAGCACACTAGTTCTTTTCTGCTCCCCCCTCCCCCCAAGCTTGTAGATAGTGTATATTAATCTAATTTTTGGATATTTTTATTGGTTACAATATATATACATCCAGGTTTCCTTGTATGTGAAATTTTTTAATGCGATTTTGAAGTTATGCATTGCATGTTTCTTCTTAATATCTTTTTATGCGGTTTTTTATGTGATAAAGAAGTTTATATTTCACTATATTTATTAGATATCAGGAAATATAAATTATTAATAACTTATTTTACCTTAAAATACTTTTTTCTTCAAAAATATAATGTAATATTAGCAACTAACATGAATGTGGCCTGAAGCTATTGAGAAACTTAGCTTCTAGATAAACAATCTACTTATACTTACAGTATAAAAATATTGCAATAAATATTCAAAAATTGTAAACTTTTAAAATATATTTCATTAGATATAACAGAAACAAATAAATATTCTTTTAGATTTTTAAAAAATATATAATTAGAAATAACAAAGTTTTGTAATCTGAAAATAATCTTTCTAGAAATGATAAATTAATCTTTTTGTTTGGATTGTGATCTTTTTTTTTTTTTAATATTTATAGAAACAAAATGTCAACATTTAAAAATTATTTCAGTAGTAAACAAAAGTATCTGTAAAATTTATTAATTTTTGGTCAGTAATAATTATTAAATCATATATTTTACAGTGATATGTAAGACAAAATGCTGAAATCTGAGTTTGATGCAATGAACAAGCTCTTCATTTCCAAGGAGAGCTAAATAGTAGTTGTATGTCTGTGTTATGTATGTGTATGTTTATATTTTCTTTTATACACATATATACATGGAGAAAATTTTAGACTGAAAAAGTTATAACTTTTATTTTCTACTTAAAAAGAATGTATCTTTAAAGTGTGTTTATATTTTTTATACACATATGTACATGAAGAAACTTTTAGACAGAAAAAAGTTACAAGTAAAAAATATTTAGGAACTTTTACTTTCTATTTAAAAAGAATGTATCTTTAAAAGTTTTTAAAAATTTTTACTTGTAACTTTTTTCTGTCTAAAAGTTCCTCTATGTGTATATACATGTATAAAATAAAATTTAACCATTAGTCATTATTAATACAGTCATATAAGCATGTTATATAGATATATAGTTGCACTAGTGGAAGTGCATTCCCTAACAGCTAGATATAGCAGTCTGGATATCATGAGCTTCATAAACAATTAGTAAAAACATCATCTCAAATTTTAATCACCAATTACTTTGTCGATTGAAAATCATTAACACAGCACAAGATTGAAGGTGGTGCTAGTTGTATGTACTCTTGTGATGAATCTGATTTCTTACCAGTTCACACACGAAACACATAGTGTCAAATAGTGGTAATGATTAAAATATGTATGAAGAATGTAAAATAAATTACACATAAAAACATATTGTTTTGAATAAAATTAAATAGTTAATAAAACAGTTTGTCTTATATCAATTTTTCAAATATTTAAAATTATTTATTAGTCATACTTTATTTCCTTTTTTTAAATTCAAATTTTAAAGTAAGTTTATGTTATTTTGCTTTTATGTGATTTTTGAAAATTTGGAACCAATCCCTCATTTTTCAAAGTAAGTTAAGTCTATTTTTGTGCAATAGCCTTTTTTACGAACTGCATGTTGGGAATTAGGGGAAGTATGTGTGGCATTAGTTGGCACTTTTCTACATTTACCAGTAACTTAATGCATAGTGGTCCCATGGAAATTGAACAATGGTTGATAAATGTAGAGGTTAAGATTGTCTTTTTTTTGGGTAAGTGGTATCTTTTGGCACAGATAATTTGTTAGATCACAGAAGTATAATGTAGTAGAGTGCCTACGATGGGCAAAAACAAATGTAGGATTTCCATTGAAGCCTTGGTGATATGATTCATATATGATGACAAGCTTGTGAGAAATTGTATGGTTTTCAATGGAGTGTCAGTATCAGCTTGTCCAAATAATTCTAAAAGTGGCATGAATGCATTGTGGATTTGTAACTTATGCTTGAAATATTGGTATGTAGGATTGATCATGTTATAGACTTCACATGTATTACCATCAACTTGGCATGACATAGAGACATTTAGGGTGAATGAGTGTGTGTTGAGGAGTAAAACAAATTATTTTTTTCTTAATGACAATATATCTTTTATGTTAGTTGGTGATTTTTTATAAACCTGGGAAAGTGTGTGTGAATGTTGGTGAGTATGATGCGCAGACTTGATTACTTTAATCTATGTATGCATCTCAGTGACTTATGCCAGAAGATATCTTGGGCACTGGATGAAGTTTTGTTTGTTTCAATTTTGGCAATATAATATATGTTTCAGAAAATAAGAACTCTGTGATATATGAGTGTAGAATATTTTGAATGGTGCTATGCAAATGAATGGCTGTGTTATATAGTGTGTCATGTTTTAGAATGACAGATTGTCTAGAGTTGTCAGAGAAAAGATTAAGATTAAGGTCAAGTTGAAGTAAATGATGTAGAATTGGCAAGTAAAAGCAAATATTGATGAATGAGTCATGCCTCTTATTATGAAATATGACAGAGAGACTTGTCCACAAATATAATTGAAAAGATTATTAGATGAAGCAAATTTCTCATGAATAATTGATAATCAAGGACACCATCTCTTTTAACACAGTTAAGAGGCAACCAAAAAATTAATTGTCAGAATACTTGTTGCAATAATAGTAGAACCTAGAGAAATATGTACATATACAATATTTGGTGTTGTAATGTAGGTGTGAAATGTAGTTATAAAGAGATTCATGTCTATACAAATAATTTTGAATGATGAGAATGAGAATGGGCATGTGCCAGTGGTAACAATACCAGTTTCTGATGATGAGGAAAGTGTGTCTCTAGAAAATGCACAAAAACTGCATGGATTGAAGTAAGTAGCAGGATCAATATGGGATCTATTTTATATTTTAGTCTCAAGAAATTCAAGAATTTAAAGATGTATAATGCTTATCCCCTTTTTAATTGAAAAAGTTTAGAGACTGAGTTGATATCTTGAACATTTTGTGCAGTAATTTTTGTTTCATTTATCAATGGTTTTTAAGGTAATTAATTATAGTCATATGTCAGGGTGGGTGTAAATTCTAATGTTTTTAGGAAGGTCTGGTTATATACTTATACATTTATAATGGTGATTGATCAGTAGCTAACAATGTTCCAGCTTAGTTGTTGAGTGTAATTGTTGTTTTTGGCAATTGGTAGAGATATATTGACATATGGAGTCAGTTAAGGGACATTCAGTTTGCATGAGCATATGGCTGGTTTTGACAGAGCGATGTATAGAATCATCAGGTCAAATACATTAGTTATTGTTTTTTTTTTTTAAGTTGGGAGGAGATGGCTGGTAAAAGTGATAAATATGGATAAATTATCTCCATAAACCATGATATGTGTTGGATATGACTATGATATGTGTTGGATATGATTTGAGAATAATTGAAATATTATTACATTTGTATTAGCATCTATTTATCATTATTTCTTTTACTATTGTCAGTTGAGGGTTATTTGTAGTAACATTGTCACATGTTTGTATTATCATGGAGCTTTGAAACTCGGTGTTAGTGAAATGAGAAATAATTAAATTATTGTTACTTTTGTTATTTATAACTATTGGATTATTATAACTTTTGTTACAGATCTGATAAGTATTATTTTAGCATCATTAATATCTGCTTGTATTATTTTTAAACATTTGAACTCAGTGTTTGTCAAATTGATGCCAGCAACCCATCATATGATAAATCACAAGCTATAATAATCACATATTATCGTTAGACAAATTAATTATTTCGCAAATTTTACATACCAAATTTAAACAAATTTGATAAATGAATTGTCAAGCAATCGATTTTATTTTGTCTAGTGAATGCTTTAAATGAATTTTAAGCAAATAAAACTTGAGTTATTGGAATTATTACATATTTTGCAGTACTTATACAATCACACAGCATTTATAGCTACATACATATATTGAACACCCATGAATTTCAAGAACTATTACAAGTCCATTTAATGTTGAAATATTTTTGAACAATCACACAAAATTAGGAATTAAACAGTTTTATTTAAAAAGAAAATATTATATATGAGCTGTGTTACATGTCCCAGCATTGTCAAACATTTTTATTAAAGTCCATAGAAGTTGTATCAGTTAGAGCACTGATGAAGTTCACTGGGTAATTTGCTTGTGTGTAAGGATTATAAGCCTGTATGAGTTTTTTTTTTGCAGCAGAAGCTTTCTGAGTCTATTTAAAAAATATTTATGCTTGTTGTGCTTGGACCTTATAGGTCGAACCATTGTCTTTAAGTACATGCACATGGCAGCAAAACCATCCTTATATTTAAGCAATTAATGTTTATTAGAATAGGAAGAAAGATGATGCCTGATGTTCCCAAGTAAAAAAAGGTCAATGAGTGCACCAGCATGTACATAAATAGAAGGTTGTTGCATGGGCAGCTAGTATTGCAACTCACCTATATGTGTTTAAGAGAGATATTGCTTTGTTTATATGTGCTTAACATCATATTATGGTTGCAGGCAAATGCTGGCATGTGTACATAAAATAGTGTTTTGTTTCAATTCTCTGTGGCAAAGGCTGCAGAATGGATGAATATTGGAAAATGATCTATGGTACTAAAAAAATGAAACAAAACTAGGGCATGGAGATTAACTTTTAAGAATAAAAAGGTATGTTCTAAAAATATTTTTGTATTGATGCAGCAACTGGCATTATGAGGGTGTGGAATCTTCTGACTGATTTTTTAGCAATAGGTTGTATAATCTCCAGTATGTTTATTTACTTGGACTTGGAAGGGATAACATGCTCTACATGTTTTGAAATGCTCCATAAGTAATGATATGTATCTATATTAGTATAGGTCTCTATCCATAGGTGTTATGTTGGTATGCAGTCCAATCCTGGAAACTGTTCTATGGTGGCTCTTAGAAACTTTATGTTTTTTTTTTTCAAAGTGAAAAACATGAATGGAATGGAGATACAGTTCACTGTAGATAGCTGGCCCAACTAGATGTTTTGTGACAATGACAACTATCTTTATTCATTATAGTATCTTTTTATGCAGTGGAGAAATTGAAGAAGTGAAAGTTTTGCAAATTTTATAATGGGTGAGTAATAGATTGTCTGTGTGACAATAAAAGGTTTATAAAGAAAAAAGTCCAAGTATATAGAGAGGTAGGATTTGGAAAGATAAGTAATAATCCTTTGGATATTTTCTTTTAATTTAGTCTGGTTCTTATGTCTCATTTCATTAGTTTCTAAGTGAAATGGAAAACCAAGTAAGATGGTTGGCATACCATGACACATTTGTGTATAATGTTTATCAGTGTAAATAAAAAAGTAGCTGCTTTTTTTTTTCATTTTAAACTTGAGCTTGAAATTAGCAGGGTAGTTGTCATAAATTTTTTGTAGGATACACAACTGCTATTTTATGGTCAGAAAAATGGTGATGTCATTCATGTAGGCTATGCATGACACATATAAACTAGTATATGATGTTTGAAGTCCTGGAATTTTTTGTTGGATCTTCATTAAGAAAAGAGTGATATATATATATATATATATATATATATATATATATATATATATATATATATATATATATATATATATATATATATATATATATATATATATATATTGTGAGTAATTCAATACTGAGGGGTGATCCTTGTGTAATGGATTGACTAGGAATAAATGAGGGTGAGTATCTACCATTTAAGTATTATGTGTATATTGTAGTTAAACAGTAAGTTAGTTATTGCATTTAGCAGAATACAAGATATTGACTTGTCATCAATCATGATAATTAACATTTTAACAGGGATTAAATCAAAGGAAGTCCCAATGTCTCTATATAGTCATGGGTATGTTTTTTTTTTGTTTTTCATCTGAGTCCACCTGAGTCCATGATAGCTGATTTGCATGGGTTATAATATAGAAAGAAAGTGTGATTTTATTTTGAACTTTAAAGTTTTTTTATGATTTTTTTGTATCTAAAGATCGCTTGGAGATTGTCCACAGTTGGCATAGAGTTAGCATTGGTGCTGGTGTTTTGTTGAATGGTACTAAAAAAATTTGATATAATCCTTCTATATTGTAGAGCTGTTGTAATATGTAGTTTTCAAATTCACATAAGTATGAACTGTAAAACAATTAAGATGTAATGGCAATATAGCAAGATTGAATTCCAACTCAGTTATAGAGAGGGCAATTGTCAAAGAAATCTTAATGTAGTTTGAAGACATTCTTCATTTGCAATTTTTGCTTAAAATGTAGGTATATTGGTTGTATCATATTAAGTTCAGTGCTAATTGTGCCTCTTGTTCCAAGTAGCATGTGAACTGTAACAGTTGGAGGATATCCCATAGTCCATTGAATGTTGAACAAAATGTGTGCTGTTTGATACGGTAACTTTTCTTTTAGGGATATGTATTGTGGCATGTCTATGGGTGGTGTGACCCTAAGCAGAGTTGCAAAGTCCCTAGATTAGACCCTACTTGGACTCTGTCTAGGTATTATTAACAGATTTACTATTTTCCGACCATTTCTTTAACTATAACAATTGAATTTAGATAAGGTTAATATTCATCCCAAGTTATTTTTACATGATTGAACATTTCTAAGATAAGACACATTTTAAATATAATTAATGAGAGACTCATTTACCTATAAACAGACCACATTCCCTTAACATTAAACAAATACAAAATATTTGTCCAATGGCATGAGAATACCCAGATACTCCTCTTTATTAAGTATCTCCATACTCTCATGGCTAACAATAATATCCAATATAATATATTATATTTATAACTATTAAGTTTTAATTCAATCACTCATTACATTAATATGTTAGATAATTAGAGATAAACTTTGATTCATATTATTTTTAATAATTAAGATTGGCAATAATCACAAGAATAACTTTATAATAAGGAGATCACAGGATAATCATTGATTTATTAATTCTTCATACTACCTATGGAATATCAACAGGGATTTTACAGATTTCCATGGGTACTGCAACAAATTAGGAAAGGCTTATAGTTTAAATCTATAATCAAGATTTATATTTATGTTCTTTAATATTTAATATTAAAATAATATTATTAACTAAACTGTGATTAACAATAATACTTTCACTAATAACTAATATATCATTTAATTTCATATTAATAAATACACTTTAATAATTGGCAATGTCATCAATGACCTATGGGATCAAGGCAGCATGTAACAAGTAAGAAATCTTTATGAAGAGATTTATGCTTATTAAACTGTTAGATTTGCTCTAAACTGAATTGACTTTTCATTTTAACTTCGACTGTACATTTTGAGTTATGTGATGTGGTGAAAATAAGCCCAGAAAAAAAATTCAACAATTAGAATTTGATAAAACTTTCAAAGCAATAATTTTAATAATATTCATTACAAATGATTACAATACACATTACCATTAACATCTAATTTAAAATAACTTATAACAAAATGATATACACACATATTATAATAACAATAACAATAGAAAATTAATCTTGGGAGTGTTATAATTAAACAAAACTTACAATTTCCCATTGTATGTTAAGATATTTACCATTATGTATGTGCCTACATATTGCACATCCAGTTTATTAAACAATCATTCTCTTGTTTTTTTTTTTCAATTCATGGTCTATTATTTCAACCTCTAAAATAATAATAGTACTAAGGTTATATATTTGGTGAAGAAGTAATAATACAAAAAACAATGGAGAAAAGGTTGTTATAATTCTGGAGGTTGATAGACAAAACAAAATTAATACTTTTATATTCCACATAAGTAAATATCATCGTTTTTTTGTTTATCCATTTGCACCTGTAAGCACAACCTGACCTCTGGATTGCACATATATCATGTTAAATACCCTATTATACCTTTCATACTGGAGTATTGAGCATATTTCTTTATTTAAATGTTTAATAATCTTAAATATCAACCTAATTATTAAATAACTATTAATATAACACTTGAATTAATTCCTTATTAAATGATTTAATTCCCCTTTCTATTGTATTAACAACTCATAGATTAAAATGTATAAATACCAACATTAGGAACAAGTTCTCTTTTAAATTCTCAGCTAAAAGTTATAATAATGACTTTAAATTTCTTAGTGTTTTGGGTTGTTCCATACCACATAAACTTGTTATAACTTTTATTTTCTCCTTCTTTCTCTGAAGATTCTGCTTATCTTAAAATTTGTGAGGTATTTGGGTTATTGCAATAATAATCATTCCTTTTGTTTTGGTTAGTAATACAAAAAAATATTTATGGCTTGCCTTGTTTATTCTAGATGACATATATTTTCATATATATTATATAGAACACTTATAATTTTAATCAAAATATATGTGTCATGCAACATTTTCAATTAAAACTTTATAAAAATAGACATTGCCACTGGTATGGCTCAGAGTAAATACATTAGGATTTTATGTGTAGCCAAAATGATAATGAACACTTTTCATCTATTTCTAATTTAGTTCCACTGAATCTTAAATATATATACTTAACTGTTTCCAATAGATTTACTATTCTTTTATTTATCCTTACTGGATATTGATGGTGTTTATTTATTTCCAGTTGTTTATTACTGCAATTCATTTTCCCCACAGCACAATTATTTTTCCTTTTCAGTGAGTATATTTGTTGATTATTCATCTCCAATTATTTCCTAAATAGATATTAATTTTCAAGAGATTATTGGGAATTATTGACCATTGATTTGCCCAGTAGAAAATCATTAATTTATTCCATTAGTTTAAACATAAAGCTTATAATTATCCAATACATCAATACAAAGTTACAATTCATTACTTTTTCTGCTTGCAAATAATAAGATATTATGAATTTTTAATCCAATTTTTTTTTAAAATATATAGCAAGAAAAAAAGAAAAAGCCTAGTTACTTATTCTTTACAACCATGAAAAATCTTTTTTTTTTTTCAGTTTTTATATTCCAAGATTGTTTGACACCCTGTGATTGGTTAATATTTCCTACCTTTTCTGTTTAGAACAACATAAATTTACCTTGCAAGTTTTTGGTTTATCATTTTAAAATGACAGTTTTTTTTTTTTTAAAATATTAAAATAATATTTTTTTAGAAATTAAATAAAGATGCAATTTACTGTTGTAATTTTAGATCAGTATTTTTTAAAATTGATAAATATTTATTTACTTTTAACTGCAACAAGATTTGAATATAAATAATTTTTGTTTTTAAAATCAACTGTGCTTAAAGAATAATTATTGATCTCTATAATGCATCATGTTTACAAAATTACAATTTAAACTTCACTGGTTTTAAATACTAATTAATATATTAATTGACCATCCATCTGCATATATACAACTCTATAGGTTATTATTTATGTGTATCTTGAGTTAAGCTAATTCATAAATTCCATTAGCTAAACCCGAGTTCAAACCCTGTGATCTAATATGTCATTATTGTTTTCTTTTAAAAAGAAAATATTATTGGATTTGTAAAATTTAAAATTATACACTAAAATTTTATTTTAGAATAGACTGGGCTAATAAAAAGTGCACACTATATACTCCTTGAGGTTTTTGCATGCATTGTTATATCCCCCAGTTTGTTAATTTTATGGACATTATTTAGGTTACTCAATACAAAAAACAGGGGTATTTGCTGTGAGAAGTATTCTTATAGTTCATTAGAGAATAAATGGATCTAACCAGAAGTCTGACTAAATCAGGAAAGTCATTTATGTGGAAGGATCTGAGAAGGATAAAACGTAGAGTGTAAGGTTTATTAGATAAAGCATGGGGGGGGGGTAAAAACCTAAATCTATAAAAGAAGCATGGCAGTTGTTAAAGAATAAAATTGAGTTTGGTGGAAGAAAGCCTTCATCACACATGAGTGACATTTTGATGTATCCATTTAGAGATAAAGGCAATATAGGTCATATTAAAATCACCTATAAGAATGACTGGGTAAAGTAATGACCAAGGGAGAGAATTGATATTTAATATTATTCTGGTTATTTGCAATATACTTATGTTGAAAATCATATTAAAATAATGAAATGTGAGTATTAAGAGGTTAGAATCAATATAATTTTTTAAAATGATGATAAAGGGGAGACTGGGCTTATAACTAAGCTAGCACCCCCTGATTGTAATGACACATCACTGAAGCAGGCACAGAACTCACCTAATCAGATAAGTTTGAAGGATCAATTTTAGAACCATTTTATTTTTTCTATGTATAGCTTCATAATCTGTACCTATTTGTTGAGCTGGTACCTTTGTAGCTGAGTTCAAACCTTAGACATTAAGAGCATCTATTTTAGTTCCATGATAATTATGAGAGGGATATAATTGTTATCTAAGTGAATATAGCTTAAAAGGGATCTCACCATTAAAGTCAAGCACTAGCATGGGTTCAAATCATAAGTATTATTATTATTAATATTACTACTACTACTACTACTACTACTACTACTACTACTACTACTACTACTACTACTACTACTACTACTACTACTACTACTACTATTATTATTATTATTATTATTATTATTATTATTATTATTATTATTATATTTGAAATATTGCTACAATAAATTAATGTTTTCTATCTTATAATGTAAATAAATGCATATTTATTTATTTTAAATACTTTAGTTTATGAAGATGTCCTATAAATATCATTTACATTTTCACTTATATAAAATATAGTCATATGCATTAGATTATTGAAATATTTTTGTAGATTGCATTAATTTTCATTTAATGTATGAACTGGCATAAAGAGAACGGCATTGATTTTCAACTTAACAGATTGTTGTATTGCTAATTTTGTTTCATTTATTAAGTCAAACTACAAAAGGTTATTTGGATTTGAAAAATGTATGTTATCATAATCATACACTACCTTATATTTTTGCGCTAATATAGTAACATTATTCAATCATATATATTTTAATGTCAAATGGCAAAATATTTTTTTTTACTTTTTGTATCCAATATTTTAAAACGTCAACATTCATTTAAGATATAAAGAATCTAGAGAAAACGTTTTTTACATATTTACTTTGAGGTAAATTAAAGCACTTTCTGAAAATATAAATAAAGTCACAATCTATTAATGTCAAAAAAATAATCCACTGTCATTCATCTTATTAAACTTATATATGAAAAAAGTCATGAAACCAAAACTAATGTTTACACACGCACACTTATATATATATATATATAATGAAGTTATAATATAAAATTTTGTTCATATTTTACAGATATTATTCGATATATTAATTAGTAATATAATTTTGAGATAATGATATTGATTATATTTTGTAATCGGATCCAGAACAAATTTGCTTGATGGTTTATTAACTTTATGAATTATTATAATTCATAAAATATATTTTCTATTTGATAAAATAATATGCATAAGATAATTCAACAAATTGTAACCATTCTAAGACATGTTGAAACTTTGTTATAAAGTGAAACAATTATGTTTTCCGCTGGTTAATATTAATACAAAACATTTTCCCAAGTATTTATTTATTACCTGATATAAAAAATCGTAATATAACCAATAATTTAGATAGTGCAGATCAATGAGCTCTTCAACACATCGCTATGAATAAACAGTGAGACAATGCCTTATATTTAGATGTGCAAATTGTCAATAAAATATTATAATTTTTTAACATTACTCTACTATCTGGATTTTACATGTCCAGATACACATAACTAATACTAAAATACTTTATTTGTTTTTAAAGTTTTAATAAGAGCCTTTATCAAATTTATAATTATAATAATAATTGAATAACTATTTGACATAATATTTAATGCATATTTTAATTTACTTTTTTATTTATTCTAATATACTTAAAACTTCCAGTCCAATACACTTTCTTGAAACATATAAATAATTTATTTTAAATGATTTTTAGTTTTAAATTTTTTAAATTTTTTTTTGCTAATCTTTGCAAAAACAATAAGAGAAAAAAATTTAGAGAGAAATAATAAAAATGTAATAATTTATACATTGTTTTAACATTTTAAAAAATATATTTTTAATAATCCCAACTTATGACAAAAAATGTCTTCTTGTAATCGATTTTTACGCACATTCACACACGCGTATATATATATATAACAATCACATTAAACAGAAGTAGTACCAAAATATAGTTCACTAAATATCCTGAAGGTCGAATGTAAATAAACGATTAAAATGGCAACTCTCATATAAAGGAACAAACTGATAGTAAAGAGTATCTGTTAAAAAGAAATAACGTTCTGAAAATGTATTAAAATGTATTTATTAACCTTAAACATGCTCTTGCACAGTTAATATATGTTTTTTTTCTTTCACAAGCAAACAATTCTTTATTATGAACAAATTTGGCAAATCATACAATAGGAGAACATACACAGATTCAGAATTGAATGTGAGTAAAATAAACCCTTTAAGCAGAAGCACAAAACTATCAATTATTTTTTAACAGTAAATTTGTTTTGACTCCGTTAAAAAAAAAAAAAATGTAATGTGCACATGTTCAAAACACGTTAAATGAAAAAAATTCTCATAATCATCATTATATATATTGTAATCATTCCAAAATAATGAGATGTTAATAGAGAAGTGGGAAATATAATTTATACACTATACTAATAGTCAGATGTGTTACTAATTATAAACTCTTGTAATTCACCCAACCACTTTTCAAGACCATTAAAACAATTGTTAATTAACTAGAAGGAAATTTTCTACAAATGTATGCAGTTATATTAAATTTACATTAAGGTGATATCCCAAATTCCAAAGATATTCAAGGAAAAAGTTTGAACATCCTTTAGCTTAACTATGACCAGCTTTGTTAAATAAAGAACATCCTTTTTCATGTGCTATTATAATTTAACCTTTCAAAAATAAACAGTAAATTTTACAAACAATATATTTTTCTTAAGGTAAATATTTCACTAATTTTGAATATTGAGAAATTTAGAGAAAGAAGAACAAAGGCCAGATTAATAAATAACATAACAAACCAGCATATATAATGGCACGTTATATATGATTTGCTCTTTTAATTATTATCAAACCAGAATTATTCAGTAATAATATTTATTGACTAATTATAGCTCTATACATATTTAAACATTTATTTTGGCTAACATATTAGAATTAACAGTAATAAAAATAAAGTCTTACAACCATATAAAAAAAACAACCAAGTAATTATAATTCTTACTAAATCCTGTTGGTGATCATCTCTTTGGAGATTTTTTCCCTTAAAGTCTTTTGTTGAGAGTCTTAGTAGAAAGTCTCATGAGTTCAACATTTTCTGGATTTTTTTTTTTTTTTTGGATCTTCATTTTTCCCAATTAATATTATAGAGTTTATTTCTGTGGATGAGTATCTTTTATTTATTATTTTTTTTCAATCTGTAAGTTGACGTGAAGTTTCTTCTGATAGCTATAGGTGCACATTCTCCATAGGAGATAGTTTTCATTTGATATATTTTATGAAAATTATAACATCTAGTGTAAGGAAAACACTATTTGGCAATGGCAGGTTAAGTTCTGTTTTATAGATCAGATTATAGGAGGGTATTTTCCAGATAATAGACTAGAAGTACATTGGGTTGGGACTAATGAACATGCCCCTTGTAGATTTAAGAATGCATTTTTTTTATAATGTTGCAACACTGACTGCAATCCTGCATGGAGGAAAGGATACATTTATTGACTATATATATATAAACTGACCATTTTTCAAAGGTGAGCCTACCACAACTTATCTTAATTTTAATTTTCATTACTTTAATTAATTAAAGCACATAAATTACATAATTTTATAAAAATGAAATCTAAAAACTACTTAATTTAATTAGGTTTTTCTAGATAATAACTTTGTAAAAACATACTTATTTTTTTAAGATTCATTTTTTTTATTTACATAATTATATAATATTCCATAAAACTAAGAAAACAAACTTAATAAAATATTTTTTATTTTTAAATTATACTTTGAACTCAGAGAAAATATAAGAAACAATTTTTTCAATCACTGTAAATAAAATATTTATCTTATCTTTTTTTGTTTTTACAATGAAACTTTTTTTAAAGATAGGGAAAATATATCTTTAACTTTTATCTCATTTAATTAAAGTAAAAAAAAAAAATATAAGCATTTTATTTCAACTTAATTTGTTGATGTTTTTCTCCTTTTATTTCAAATGGTCTTTTTTTAAAAAAAAAAAAAATATAACAATTGCTTATTTGTTTTCCTTCCTTTCTGTTCTTAAAACGTTATTATTTTAAAGAAACTACATTTATTTACTCTCTTCTAGTCATGTAGTTCACAGTTTTGTCACAATTACATTGTTACCCTCCCTTATTGTGTTAGGAATAAAATGAATTAATTCAGATTGTTGACAATTATTGGCATTGCTTCTATAATAATATTTACTAATAGTATTTTTTATACATAACCTTACACAGAGATAGAGATTCATGTAGTGAAGGCACCAAAATCAAAATCACCTTTTATGAGTACACCTGGGTCTCATTTTATGTGGATTGTTTGAATGCGATTTTGAAGTTATGCGATTTGTGCTTCTTTTTAATATTTTTCATATTTCACTATATTTATTATATATCAAGAAATTTAAATTATTAATAACTTATTTTGACTTGATATACTTTTTTTTTCAAAAATATAACATTATATTAGCAGCTAATGTGAATATGGCCTGAAGCTGTATTTAGAATAAATAACCTACTTATACTAATGAGTAAATAATAATGATAATAATAGATTTATACTTATATATAAAAATATCATAATAAATATTCAAAAATTTTAAACTTTTAAAATGTAGTTTGTTAGGTATATCAGAAATAAATAATCATAGATTTTTAAAATAAATAACGAAGATTTATTGATTTTATAAACTGAAAATAATATTTCTAATGATAATATATAATTTTTTTGTTTTGATTGTGATCTCATTTATTTAATATAAAAACAAAATGTGAATACTTAAAATTTATTTCAGTAGTAAAAGTCAGTTGTCAACAGAAAATCATTAACACTGCACAAGACTGAAAGTGGCACTAGTTGTGTAAATGGGATAAAGCAGAATATGGGAAAATTTAGAGTGGGGAATGGAAAATAAAGTGGCTAACAAGTTTCTCTGGGCATAATTGCTGAGAGATTCTTGACTTCATTTAAGAAGAAGTTACATCACATCACATTGACAAATATGATTTTTTACCAGTTTACATTTTGTCAAATAGTGATAATGATTAAAATACGTATGAAAAAATGTAAAATTAAATACTGTAGTTAATAAAATAAGTAAAAAAAGTTAGTCTTGTATCAAATTTTTTCAAATATTTGATATTTTTTATAAGTCATACTTTATTTTCTTATTTTTTTAATGTGAATTTTAAAGTAATTTTTCCTTATTGTTTTGCTTTTATGACATTTCTGAAAATTATATACCCTATCCCCCATTTTTCAAGATACATTAAGTCTATTTTTGTGTGATTTTTTTTAATGTGAGTTTTCTGGGGAACTTATCTACCACATAAAATGAGATCCAGGTGTAAACAGATTAAATTTTAATTAAATCCAACAAATATATTTGTTAATTTCCTAGAGGATCTCACAAGTGTTTTATGAGATATATAGTATATACCACAATTTCTAAGCAGAGACTCTTGGTTTGTATAGATCTACTTAACTTCCATTCATCATTTCACTAAGAATTTGGTATTAGCTGCTATTCTGCAGAGAAACTATAATATTTCTTAACCAATGATTTGGCATCAATTTTTGAAAAGATATTATGCACAAATTCATGGCTGCAATTCAGCCAACCAACAAGTTTCCATTTTTTCTACACACTTTACATATTATATATATATATATAAACATTACATGCTATATCTTCACACTTTGAACACATTATTTGTCATCAATAGTTATGTTTTTCCTCATTATTATTATTTGATTTTAACATTTATCAACATAAGATTCTTTTTATTTATTTATGTATGTGTTGATTAGTGGAGTACACATAAAAATATTTTTTTCTAAATTATTTTTATATTTTTGTGCAGAAGAGTTTAAATATAACTTATAAAAATTGAATTTATTTACTTTTCTTAAATAAAACTAATCATGTTCCTAGTGAACTTTGTTATAATTAAATTGCATAGATATTCACAATTGTCAATAATCAGTTTATTAACTATATTTTTATTAATAATCATTTAAGAAATATTACTTAATTTATTGATAATGTTTAGAATGTCAATTTACCAGTCTAAACTAAACTAAATATTAAGTCTGGATCTACTGTTTTAAAGTAGCTGTATTAAATAAACTTCTATAGATGTTTGCCAGTTGTGGTTTATTAAATATGTTAAGGCTTTATTTTGGTTTATTTACAAGTAAAATGCCTTTAAAATAATATTTAATAAAGTGTTTATTATTTGGGTGATATCTGAGTGAAAATAGTTTTGGATATAATAAATTTGTTAGATTAATTTTATTTTATTTAATTAATGGACTTAAATATATATGTGTATTATGTTTTATTGCAGATGTGTGAAGTAAGGCTAGGAATTAATAAAATGATTAATTAATTAAAAATATTATTACTTTATAACATTATTGAATAATAATAATTATAGTAACATTAAGAAAAAATCTCAAGTAAGATAGAGTTAATCACTGTCTTAAATAAATGGCATTCTAAATTGAAAAGTGTAATTTTAGATAAATATATGTTATTTTATTAAGTTAAATATTTTTAATGATAATTATGTAACAAGTCTACACAAGATCAGATTAATGCTAGTGTTGAATGTTCCACCTCTAATAATGTAAATTTGATATGGACAGTGGCATGCCATGTGAAAAGAATGCAGCAAAAATACACACCGATGTATAAAAGAAGAAGTTTTAAAATTCGTGTTGAAATTAAAGAAATAATGAAGAAAGAAAGAATAAAAGTAAAGAAACAATGAAATAGTTTTAATAAGAATGTTAATTAATATTTACTTTTATTTTTTATCTTTATTAATTTTCAATTTAATTTGAATGTCCATGTGAAAAACCTACATTATCTCTGTATTACGCTTCTATACTGTGTATTATCCATGCATTGATTGATAGTCACAATACAATGCCAATGCCATACTATTCAAAAGAAATAATAAAACATTGGAACTAAAAGTTACCAGAAGCCAATGAAATATCAGGAGATGAGTATGAATTTTACCTTATCATGAACATTGTTAGTTAATTCCAACTTATCGGTTATTATTCAGTAATTCTAAAAAAAAAAATTGTATTGGAACTGACATTAATTCTAACAAGGAATTAATTTATTTATTATAACTTCAATAATTTAATGTTTAAAACAAACAAGTTACATTGAATATTGTTAGTAAAAAACTCACATTTTTTCTTATTATGAATACAATTTTTGAAGCTGGATATTTCTTTTGTTTTAATCAGAAAGAAAAATAAAAGATGAATTATTTTCAAGTTTTAACCAACTTTAAAAATAAAAAAAGTGATGCCTTTAAAGTACTTTTATAAATTTAATGGAGTAAAAAGTTATTAAAATCTATTCTCACAAAATCTTGAAAAAGACTCTGTTGATATTTTTTATCTTTCAGCTGATGCTATAAGTGATATTACTACTACTATTACAACTACTACATATATTATTATTATTATTATTCTCATCATCATCATCATCATCATTATTATTATTATTATTATTATTATTATTATTATTATTATTATTATTATTATTATTATTATTATTATTATTATTATTATTATTATTATTATTATTATTATTATTATTATTATTATTATTATTATTATTATTATTATTGATTAAATATCCAGGATTATTTACTCATTGATTGCTTATTTATTTGGCAATTCAAATAAAAAAGTAGTTCAAATTCTTTTTATCCTTAAAGACTAATTAAATAATGTTTAAACTTACTATAAAATTTCTAAATAAGTAATAAATTAAATAAAATGTAGTGCATGAACTTTAAAAGATATTCTTTTTGCACCAACCAGGATGATCATGATCTGAATGTCCATAACACCAAACATAAACTCATTCTATGTAACAGACCATTTTGCCTTAATCCAGCTCAGGGAGCAAAAGCTCTAAAACTGTTACTGTGACCAAGAGATATAATATAACACATAATGATTTATAAAATTTTAGGATTAAATAAAGGAATTGGAGTAACCTCAACAATGAAATATCAATTTATTAATTAGAAACAATAAAATGAAATTAATCTCTCTGAGATACCATATATATGAATTAGGCATTCTGATTTTGATTAATACAAAAAGAAATATGCTATTATATTGTGATTTACAAATTTACTTACACTTAAGCACAGGGAGGTGCTGTATAATAATTTAAAAATTAACAAATTCAAAAAATTCATTTTTAGAATATGTAATAATTAATTTAACATTTTATAGAAATTTTTGATGTTTATATGATGCACATTTATCTAAATAAGCACAGACATGTTGTATAAAATATTCTATTAATGTTTAATGATACATAAATAATAATTGACTTAATATATGTTTGGATAATCATTCCGATGTGAGCACATACAGACATTTATATTCTAATGATATTTGATAAGTTAAGAAATAAACTTTATTAAAATATATATTTTTACCAAACAATTAATTTAATGTCAAAAACATATACACATAACCAATGCATACATATATGCATTTATACTTTCATACAAATTTATATCATTGGCCCATTATTCCAATTTGTATTTTTTTTTTTCCAAAATATATATATTACTTGTTTGAAGATTCATAGAACTACTTTCTTTCCTCCCAGATTATTCAATTAATTATAAAAATATTTAACAATATTCCCTCAAGTTATTTTGTTTTCCAATCTGGAAAGACTTTTGGAGTTTACTTTTTATTAATAAAATATACTGCAAATGCATTTTATTTTTATTTTAATGAAGTTATTTACTATAATATTTTCTTTGTAGTTCAAAAATTACAAGTATCATTTTAGAAATTATTTAAAGTAATATATATATATATATATTATTTAAAGTAATATATATATATATATATATGATCACTAGATGGAGCTTTACCATTCATTCACTATCCATTTTTATCTATCTATCTGTATACCTTTATGCATATATTTCTGTCTTGATATGTTTATCTATCTATCTATCTATCTATCTATCTATCTATCTATCTATCTATCTATCTATCTATCTATCTATCTATCTATCTATCTATCTATCTATCTATCTATCTATCTATCTATCTATCTATCTATCTATCTATCTATCTATCTATCTATCTATCTGCCTGTCTGTCTGTCCATCCATCCATACAACCATCTCCATCTATCTATCTATCTATCTATCTATCTATCTATCTATCTATCTATCTATCTATCTATCTATCTATCTATCTATCTATCTATCTATCTATCTATCTATCTATCTATCTATCTATCTATCTATCTATCTATCTATCTAACTATCTATCTATATATCTATTTATTCATATCTAGTTGTCAATCTATTTATCACCCTATCTGATTTTCTACTTATCTATTTAAGCATTCAACCATGAATGCGACCATTTAGCCAACCACACATCCACATCTATCTTTTAATTGGATCACCTGTTTATTGAGCTTTATGTATATTTGTCTCTAATTGCCACCAAATGTTCATTTACCTGACCATCTACATATTTATTTAACATGTGTAACATTCTTTTATAGTTTTATTCGGTAGGCATTTTTTTTATTTTTTGAGATATTTTGTTAAGGGGAGAGGGAATTATGCTAACTTTGTTGTGGTCATTTACTAATTAGTAATGCTTAAGAAATATGGGTTTTTATATTTAATTTTTTGACACACAATTGTGCCAGAAAACATTGTTTTTGAAATTTTGACATTTGTTAATTTTTTGGCCATTTGCTAATTACTAATATGTTCAATAATTGAGTTTTATCGGTATTTCATTCTTGGGTGCATCAGGGAATATTGTGATTATTTACCGTTTAGTTTGATATTTCATTTCTAGTTATTTGATTGAGAGAATTTACATCATTATGTGTTCATGTCATCATTTATTAAATACTAATAATAATTCCTAAATATTGTTTTTTTCATATATATGTATTAGGAAATTGAGTTTTTGACCATGCACTTATTTTGGCAACCTTCACTTCAAATTTAGTACTTGCTCAGTATAGGTTTTCAAAATTTGATGCTGTTATTTTTATGAAATTTCTGATTTTGTTTTTTTTTCAGCTGAAAATAGTTATTTTTTTAAATTTTATAGAACAAAATAACAGGAACACTGGGATCAATTATGGAGGGTATCATCTAAAATCCTTTAGTGCTTGAGTGTATTTGCAGTAATTTGAGGGTTGCATTTAAAAACCATAATGGTGGTATGTGCATTCTAAATTAGTACTATCATCACAATTGCAATATTTATCTTCAACAATATCATTATTTATTAATTTTAATCCATTATGAATTGATTTTTACATTTTACAAAGCACAATTTTATGTAAAAATGGCCTAATTTGATTCTAAAAATTTTATCTAGGAAAAATTGCATTGTTTAAAACATTACTCAGTTAAAAAACAAAACAAATATGATTATTTGCTTTTATTTTCTGAGTTAGATTAATAATTTTTCCACATTGTTTATTTTTTTATAAGTATTACTTTTTTTTATTCTCTTCCTATGCGTTATACTGTTAGACCAATAAAAAACAGATGAATATGCTGATTTGTATAAACATTTACATGATTGTATAGGAAAACATTCTTATGGATTATTACATGTAATAACTAATAACTAAATTATTACCTAATACTAAATATTAAAATGAGAATGTTTATAAATTCCTCAAAGAAGATTGTTATTTTTTAAACATTATCAATTGATAAAAAATATACATATTTAACATTAATCTGTAGTTTTATTTATATCTAAATAGTACATATTTATATTTTGTGTTGTGTATTATGTACTAGTAAGTAAGGTTTGAGTATAATACTCAATAAGCAATCGCTTTTTTCATATATTTGAATAAGCTCACTGTTTTCAATGTATACATATGTATTCTAAATACAGTATCTCGCATATATATATATATATATATATATACTCTTGTACATATAAAAATATCTGTTTCATATATAACTTTAGATATATAATAGTAAACAATATTACATTGAAAAAATTGTCACAAAACTTTGAATGATTTGCTCAATTATTGACTATTGTTAGTTTTCAGATGTAACAGCTGGTACTATTGATTCGGATATTTGATATAATGTGAAAACTTACAATAGCATAAACATTGAATATTGTATTCAGCTTGCACGACGTTAAACCTTTTATTGATGTATAGCGAATTTTAGTTTTAATAAATAATATAACAAATATATATATACCGTATTTTACAAAAATATTTAAACCTTAAAATACATTAATAAAAGTAAATTAAATTATTTCAAATTCAAAGAGATATATTGTATTTCTATCTTATATATTTATATATATATTATTAAACAATTTTTAACTGAAATATCACATCCTTTAAAAAGATGTTTTAAAACAAATAAAAACATTACATTTAAAGTCATGTATTATTTAATAAATTATTCATTTTCTTATTCAATTATACTTTGATCTAGCGTTTAATAAAAAAATAGTACATTGCTAAAATCAATAAATTGTTATAAAATTAGAGATTAAATATATACATATTAATATATGTAAATATGTGAAAGAAACAATACCTTAATAACATCATATGCTATAAAACTAAACTCCTTTATACACTAGATATAGAAGTTATGTAATAAGGTTTGATCATTGACGGTATTGCTATTGCTTGATATCTATCTACTTAACTCAACTTATACCTTCTTTTCAATAATTAGTCTACACGGCATTTTATACAATGGTAATGCATCAAATTTACAAAAGAATAAACATTTAAAATTAATTCTTTATCTTTTTTTAAAATTATATATTGTAAGGGTCATATCTGTACATTTGCAACAAAATCCAGAGTTTTGACAAATTATCCCAAGGCTGATTGAGATGAGATTGCTGAGACCTCAAATCCAATTTTACCCCAGTTCCTTTACCAATGCTCAGAGATTTACCACCTTACAGATAACATATATGAGGTTACACTCACAATTCTTTCATTCATGTGCTGACAGTATCTCAGGGTGGAGAAAGAGACTCCAGGAATAAATGACTAAATTACTATTCAATTAGCTGAATATACACATATGGCTAAGTGAACTAACAATATATTAATAATTAATCACTAGATCAAAACAGAGAGGCATTCACATATATACTATGATGCACAAATAAATTAATATGGAGTTGGATGCAAATATTCAGTGCCCTAGGACAAAATGACTTGCTATAAATATAATAGCAGGAATAGTTCAGGGATTTGTATAAGCTTTTAAGAAACAATCTAGACCCTTGTGTTCCAGTTTTAAATATGTTGCTTTACTCAAACTAAATGGATGAGCATCACATCCACCAGCAATACTTCATGAAAGATGCAGGTAGCAGTTAATATACATAGTGGACTAAGTAAGAACACAGTTACAACCTATAGATAAATAAAACATAAATATGTTTAACTAACTTACAATACCTTAAAATAGATAGCATTTATTTGCATATCTATATAACCCAGTTCTGAAGACTAGTATTTCAAATATACTACTTAGGGGCAAAATTAATTAGTAACCCAAATTAAGATACCAGATCTGCATCTCTAGCATATAAACCTAGGGAGGAGAAAGCAAATTTGGAAAGGGAATTACTAATAAAACATTATAAATATGATTTAATAATATCCCTGTGGCTAATTCCTACAATATAAGACTACATATATAGAAAATTATAATTCATAACTCTAGTTAAGCAAACTACAACTTTATACAGGATGTACCTGATTACTACAATATTAATAAATAAAATCAATCAGTTAAAATAATAATATCTCAAAACAGTGAGTTGGGAATAATAATTAAAATATTTTATGTTTATCAAAATGAAGATATAAAAATATCTTCACAAATAAATAGACTAAAATTAAGAACTTATCAGATTTAGTTACAGACATTAGAAAACAATTTAAATGTTGATACACTAAATAGCTAACTTAGATATTGAGAAGTTATCAGAGCTCTGCAGAAATTTAGAGATGTTACCAATTGTCTTCTTTGCAGCTTCAGGCGCATTGGAACATCATTGTTGGCACATTTCTTCCTTCAGAAGATTGCTTGGTTTTCATGGAGATCTTACAAGTGGCTACTTTGCTGGGATCTTATACACTGCATTTTAAAGGACCACAGGTTTCCATTTCTTGCAGGAAAAAGTGCTAAGTTGAAGCTTGTTTACCCCACCATTTCAAAGATAAAACCTGTGTGGATTCAGCTTACAATTCTCTATAAACAATATTGTATTTTATTTTTGAATATAAAAATTGAACTATTTTTATTCTTGACCATCTGGTTATTTACAATTTTGTATGCAGCTAGAAAATCCATTAGTTCATGTTCAAATCTAGGATGTTTACTTCTCAACTTCTAATTTTAATCCTGTTTTACCTGTTACCTCACTGTTCCAATTATTTAATATTGTGCGTTGAATGTATATTGTTGAGAACCATATTAAATTCTAAAAAATGTTATTGCAAATTTAGGATTATAAATATTAGGATTATATTAGGGCAGCTGTCATGGTCTAATTAAAATTATTTACAACTTAAACTTAAAACTGAAATTATAATTAGTATAAAACTAATTCTTCTACTATATATGTTGGATGGTAGTATCTGAAATATACTATATATATATATATATATATATATATATATATATATATATATATATATATATATATATATATATATATATATATTGTACCGGACCATACTCCCTGTAGAAACCTTTTCCTAATCTTGCACTGAACATGAACTTACCAAGACTCAGCAGGTAAAGAAATGGATATCAATTTAGCTGATTGTCTGTACTCATGTATATTGGCACTTCCAGCTAAATTGATAGAAAGAGTGGATTTACAGGACTCTTTCAGTTAAAAACATCCTTTAGTTGATATCTTATTTGAATGTCCAAATATTTAGAACAATGGCAAGTACACACCTTTGAAAAATCTATTTACAAAACAGACCTTTGCATGCCACTTCTAGAAAAGAATCTAAAAAATGAATTTTTCACCCTCCTAGAAGGATGTGCAATACCCTATGTTCAGTGGAGCCTAAAAATAAGATTTAACATCCCGGTAGAGTGATATCCCTTATGGCTAGCTCAGTCACTCAACATCTAGGGTCTTCAAATGGGTAAGTTAAATGATTATTATAGGTATGTGGTTGATAAGGAAATAACACATTTTTATCAATATAAATAATAATATAAAAATGAAACAAGTTTAATATTGTGATTAAATATTTATTTAATCCCAAATACCCACCACCATTTCATATTAATGATGATATAATAAAAAAATACTAAATAATTAATGATTACAAACTGATACATGCATTGAAATAGATAAATACAATTTTAAATAAGGAAAACAATAAATCCCTAAAGCTATTTACAATGTTTTATAAGTAATGGAAGTGGTCTGAGCTCCTTTTACCCTGTAGAAATAAATTTTACTTGTGTGATTTGATATACAGATATGAGATTTTTGGTCATACAGGCATACACTTTTCCCTTGTACTTTAAAACCTTTTAATTGATAGCAAAATAATAATAATAATAAAACTATGCATACATATATTTTCAATAAGAGATATTTCACTAATTTCATATTTTTCAACAAGTCAACAAGGTTGCATTGGCTCTGATACCATATCATACTCAGAATAAGATACTGTATCTATTTCTCTTTTGCTATAGATAAATTCCTATACATGTATATACATGCAGCACAATTATACACCTACTACTATTTTAAATATAAAGTTATTAGAGGACTTGCTTACAGGGAATCTGTAATATATCAATCCCTTCTTACATGCATCATGAGGTGCAGCTGGTACCAAAAAAATAACTCAAAAAGGATTATGGTTAAATACATTCTTAGATATTCAACATGAGATATCGTATTTACCGAATATTATAAGTGTATGTACTATATATATATATATATATATATATATATATATATATATATATATATATATATATATATATATATATATATATATATATATATATATATATATATATATATATACATGCATATTTATATATGACAAATTTCAGGAGTAACAAGAGGAAAATGAATAGCAACAAAAAAGAATCTCATTGCAATCTTTGTTGAAAATGCTAGAATTTGAAATAGAAAAATTGACTCAAAAGATTTAAGTAATAGCTTTATCATTTATGCCCGTAATAACTGTAAATTCAATATGCATATGCGAGAGACTCTCTCTCTTATTTAAATGATTAATAATAAAAAAATAATAATAATATATTTAATGGAAATATCAGAGTTAATTATGCCAATTATATAAAATATCTTTAAACAAACTTATGTCAGCATCTTCATTCTTCTCCCATGGGCTCTGAGTGGGCTTCAAGGATTTCATCTATTTAGGCATAGGCAAGGTGGCTTTTGTCATTTTTGTGGGTGACTAGAACTGGTGTGGTCACATCTTGATGGCTTGGGACAAAGAAAGGGCGGTGCACTGGCTGGTTGTCTACCCCACAGTCATCTTGCTGAACTCTCTGGTAGATTGCTTCATATCTTTTTTTATATATCTAATAATAATTAGGATTATTAATAAATTTTCACATGCTGTCTCGAATGGTTACTCGAATCCACAAAAGACAAGAGTTCTTATTAGAACTGTATAATGGATTTGTTCTTAAGAATGTCACTAATAGTCTTGTTCATAAATTAATCTCTAAGTAGCTGGTTTCTTGGAGAATTCTGAAGCCAAAAAGTGAATGACTTGCCCAGAATGACTGCCACAGAAAGAATAAATTCCACAGAACTATCAATCCCACTAATAAGAACCAATTCAGATATCCCTCTGAGAAGAATGAATCAGCCAATCCTTTTAATTTAGCTTATCACTTAGATTATAAACATTCCTTTATATTTTTCTGATTAAATTCTACATTTTAAGTTTGACATAATGGTTTCCATCTTGAATAACCCAGACCACTTGCTTACAAAATCCAAAGAATTTTTTTAAAGATAACAGTTTAATTATAGCATTATCAAACCTTTTGCTTTTGATCAGATTTTTGCAAAAGCAATTAACATTTTTTTTGCTTATGTAATAAAATTACAATCTTTAGAATAGTAATTAAAAAATATACAAGTATGTTGGAAAATAAAAAAGCAAATACATATAATGACATATCATAAAAAATATACAAAAAGGAAAAACACAAAAAAAAACATATGAGTTTATTATACAATATTTTGTATGTCAATTTCATATTACTTTAAATTGGTGTATGTGGGTATTTCAATGCTAAGATCCAATTCCATTATTAATATAACACATTTATATAATTGTTGTGCCTAATATGTACAAATCTATATATGTATCTGCTGTAATATTCTTTACAGCAGATTTTGTGCAAGGCCATTTGATAATGCCTGGCACAATACCCCCCTCTCCAATGAGACTTTTAAATGGATCTGACCATTTAAATTCTTAAGTTCTTATTTACATAGATATGAAGTATATGTTTACTAGTTATATTTTTACTAATTTTTGTATTTTTCTTTTGAAACTCTACAAAGCATGATGTCCAACGGTGACAATGTGACACCTCATCCCCCATAACATAAAAATACTAAGCCAATACTGCATCAGCATCCCAATCACCAGGGTCAGAGATAAACAAAGACAAACAGATGGGCAACATGAAGATATCTATCCTTTCTAGAACTCTGTGGCATCCAAGCAAAGTCGAACGAATCACGAAAAACACTAATAGAATAATGTACCAAACTTTATGGGTGTATCCATGCTCAATAACTTTTGGAGGCTGACAGGATATTTTGCAACCACAGATGAAGGGCTTTGGGTTTATATAAGAGTTGAAGTTAATGCTCTGCTGCTTTCTATATGAGACTTACGAGTATGTTTGCATTACCCCAACTGATTCCCAGAGAATACTTTCTCTGCTAAAAGAATTGCTCACATTTTTGCATGATGAAAAGTGTTTCTTCACCTGAAACCACAGAGACTCCAGATCACACAGACATCTCCAGCCAACCCCTGCACACACCCCATCTCCAGAGCCCAAGTTCAAAAAATGTCAATATGAATCAACCCATACACACAATGCCTGAGAGACAAAAGTTCACAAGAAACCTATAAACATCTAAGTACAAAGACTCTTATAATATGTGATCTGATTAATTATCATCTTTACTACACCCTGGCCTTGGCAAGAGTGGACTGAACTGTTTTTCTTTCCAATATTTCTTTCCTTGGTTGTAACCATTGTTTTCTGTTTGGTGAGTGCGCCTTTCTGCGCTGCTACTTTTCGGTATGGCCTTTCTATGCCAATGATTTCGTTTTTGCATATCTTTGTTCCCTTGTGTCACATTAATGCATGTTTTTTCATAATCTTTGTCCCATTGTTTCTCTTGTTGGGTCATGTCTATTGCATTTAATACTTCCACCATTTGTTGCACTGTATTCATATTTGCAATAAGTAACATTTGTTCAATAACAAGTGGGAGATTACAACAGATTATTTTGGAAATTTGCCCCTCTGATATGTGGCATGTGTTTAATTTCTGAAGTGTTGCCACTTGTCTCCTGAAAAATTGCAAGTAATTTTCGTCATTATTCTCATTATGTTTTTCCTGTGTGGCTTGGTATAAAATCATCTCTTGATGCTGTTCATTCCAAAAACTTTTTAATAATTCCTTTTTATATTCCTCAAATGTTACTGGATAGTGGAACAAGGATTCCCACCATGCTTGAGCATCACCATGGAGATGACTGCAGGCGGTTACCAGTTTACTAAAGTCATTGATTTTGTTTACCTGGAAATATTTTTTCAAGCTTTTAATGAGCTCCATAGGAGCTTCACCTGTTTGTCCTTCAAATATTTTTATTTTTTAGGAATTGATTTATATTGCACAGGTAAGGTTGTCCTTTTTCTTTTTCATGCATCTCATTTTTAATGCTATGATCTTTGGTTATTCCAGCATCCTCTCCTTTTTTCTTGATTTTATCCTAAACATATTCATGCTTTGCTTCAGTCATCTGATGACTCATTTCTCTATTTTCCAGCCTATTGCTGTTAACTTGTTCAGGATTTTCTCCCCTTTTTATGCGTTGAAATCTTGTTTTGATTTCATTTTCTCATTCACATTTGACATCATCTATTCTTTGATTTATATATGTTGTATTTTCTGATAGTTGTTGTCTCAATTCATTTATCTCCTGTGGTAATCTGACCATGTCTTGTTTTATACTCAATAAAATTTCTTCCATCATGGTCCACCTGCGTTCATTTTCCGCTTCAATTTTTTTGCTTCTTTGTTGATCATTTTATTTTTGCTCACAGTGAGTCTTTTCCTCTGGTTCTTCCTTTACCGAGGTATTTGTATCACTTATTGGCTGTTGATCCATTTTTCTTGATTTGGATCTTGTCCACATTAAAAGCACAGTATAAATATTTTTTATTCAGGAGTTATGAAATACCTATATCTATTTATATTTGGTATATATAGTTTTTAGTTACTGATCAGTTAAATACAGTATCGGTAATAGCAGATATTTTAAAATTATTTCTTAACTATTTGTGTGGATTTTAAATATGCAGTACACCATGCACCTAACTCTGCCTTATTCCACTCGCCAATTATTTGTTTTTTCTATGCCCTGTTCCAGTTATTTTGCCCATTTTACCCATGTCTATTTAATTTGATTTATCGCCCAAAAAAGAAACTCAAGTTTAATATATGAAACTTTACTTTATTACGCTTGTTATCCGACACTCTATTTTATTTTACTTCCCTTTTTTTTTTTTTTAAAAAAAAAAAAAACATCTTCCAGTATGTTATTTTAAATCATTATGAAATTTTAATTCATTAAACCAGTATTTAACACTATTTTATTTTACTTTTTTTTTTAAACAAACAACAAATTCAAGTATAAGTTATTTTAAAATAATATGCTACGTTTGATAAACAGGTTTTATACCTGTATCTAAAATGTCTACTTTCTCTCTTTTTATTTTTCAAATTAAAACAAAAAACAAGAAATTCATTTGTAAGTTATTTTAAAATATTACGATATAATAAATTATTACTTTTATTTGTAATAACTCTGACCATTTATATACGCATATATACAGTGTGTGACCTACTCCCCCATTTAATAACATATAACTTTTTTAACGAGCGTTATAAGCACATAAGTATTGATACTATTTTAATTACATATGTTGATGACAGTTTTTACTCAGTTTAAATGGCAACTTTACTTATCCAATAAAATGAAAATGTTAGCGACTCGGTTTAAAGTGAAAATTGTTAAGCAATTATTAAGATAAAGGAATCTGTACTCTATATAACAAAATATTAACCGTCAATATATTATATATATACTTACTTAAAATAACTTTGAAGTCTATTTTATTTATACATTATATTTATATAATACAGTGTGAGCATTTGATTTATTGCTAACAATTTGAATCATAAATATATACAGTATTAAATATTTGTCGCTACAAAGAATAACACTATCATTTTGGAACTGCAAATTACTGAGTAGAATATTTTAAATTATTTAAGAATAACTTTAAATATATATAGAACAAAGCAAGCGTGTTCATTTATATGTCCTATTGACTATACTATACATTAAAAAAAATAACGATAGAATTTTATATATCTTCTTTTATATACATTCAACATTTAATTTAGTTTTAATTACACCTACATTAAGTTTATATAGACATACAGCACATAATTTATTTTACCATACTTTTCACATTCATATAATTTAACTTGTTCTTTACCTAACCGTACCATTTTCACATTTAAACACGTTGCCACCAGTTTTACTGTACCGGACCATACTCCCTGTGAAATTCTTTTTCTAATCTTGCACAGCATGAAGTGACCAAGATTCAACAGGTAAAGAAATGGATATCAATTTAGCTAATTGTCTGTACTCATGTATATTGGTACTTCCAGCTAAACTGATAGAAAGAGTGGATTGACAGGACTCTTCCGGTTAAAAACACCCTTTAGTTGATATCTTATTTGAATGCCTGAATATTTAGAACAATGGCAAGTACACACCTTTGAAAAATCTATTTACAAAATAGACCTTTGCACACCACTTCTAGAAAAGAATCTAAAAAATGATTTTTTCACCTTCTTAGAATGATGTGCAATACCATATGTTCAGAGGAGCCTAAGAATAAGATTTAACACCCCGGTAGAGTGATATTCCTTGTTGCTAGCTCAGTCACTCAACATCTAGGGTCTTCAAATGAGTAAGTTAAATGATTATTATAGGTACGTGGTTGATAAGGAAATAACACATTTTTATCAATATAAATAATAATATAAAAACGAAACAAGTTTAATATTATGACTAAATATGTATTTAATCCCAAATACCCATCACCGTTTCATACTAATGATGATATAATAAAAAAATACTAAATAATTAATGATTACAAACCGATATATGCATTGAAATAGATAAATACAATTTTAAGTAAGGAAAACAATAAATCCCTAAAGCTATTTACAATGTTTTATAAGTAATGGAAGTGGTCTGAGCTCCTTTTACCCTGTAGAAATAAATTTTACTTATGTGATTTGATATACAAATATGAGATTTTTGGTCATACAGGCATACACTTTTACTCGTACTTTAAAACCTTTTTATTGATAGAAAAAATAATAATAATAAAAAACTATGCATACGTATATTTTCAATATGAGATATTTCACTAATTTCATATTTTTCAACAAGTCAACAAGGTTGCATTGGCTCAGATACTATATCGTACTCACCATAAGGTACTGTATCTATTTCCCTTTTGCTATAGATAAATTCCTATACATGTATATATGTGCAGCACAATTATACACTTACTACTATTTTAAATATAGAGTTATTAGAGGAATTGCTTACAGGGAATCTGTAATATATCAATCCTTTCTTAGATCATCATGAGGTGCAGCAGTGACAAAAAAAAATAACTAAAAAAAAATATACGGTTAAATACATTCTTAGATATTCAACATGAGATATCATATTTACCGAATATTATAAGTGTATGTAAGCATACATATACATGCATATTTATATATGATGAATTTCAGGAGTAACAACAAGAGGAAAATGAATAGCAACAAAAAAAAAGAATCTCATTGCAATCTTTGTTGAACATACTAGAATTTGAAATAGAAAAATTGTCTCAAAAGATTTAAGTAAAAGCTTTATCATTTATGCCCGTAGTAACTGTAAATTCAATATACATATGTGAGAGACTCTCTCTCTCTTATTTAAATGATTAATAATAATAAAAAATAATAATATATATTTAACCGGAAATATCAGAGTTAATTATGCCAATTATATAAAATATGTTAAAACAAACTTATGTCGGCATCTTCATTCTTCTCCCCTGGGCTCTGAGTGGGCTTCAAGTTAACTGGCTGTGCGATAAGAATTTCATCTATTTAGGCATAGGCAAGGTGGCTTTTGTCATTTTTGTGGGTGGCTGGAACTGGTGTGGTCACATCTTGATGGCTTGGTACAGAGAAAGGGCGATGCACTGGCTGGTTGTCTACCCCATGGTAATCTTACTGGACTTTCTGGTTGATTGCTTCATTTTTTTTATATATTTAATAATAATAAGGATTATTAATACATTTTCATATGCTGTCTCAAATGGTTTCTCAAATCCACAAAAGCCAAGAGTTAGTCCTGTTCATAAATTAATCTCTAAGTAGCTGGTTGCTTGGAGAAATCTGGAGCCAAAAAAGTGAATGACTAGCCCAGAATGACTGCCAAAAAGAATAAATCCATAGCAGCACTATCAATCCCACTAATAAGAACCAATTCAGATATCCCTCTGAGAAGAATGAATCAAACCAATCCTTTTAATTTAGCTTATCACTTAGAATATAAACATTCCTTTATATTTTTCCAATTAAATTCTACATTTTAAGTTTGACATAAAGGTTTCCATCTTGAATAACCCAGACCACTTGCTTACAAAATCAATTCAAAAGAATTTTTTTAAAGATAACAGTTTAATTATAGCATTATCAAACCTTTTGCTTTTGATCAGATTTTTGCAAACGCAATTAACATTTTTTTTGCTTATGTAATAAAATTACAATCTTTAGAAAAGTAATTAAAAAATATACAAGTATGTTGGAAAATAAAAAAGCAAATACATATAATGACATATCATAAAAAATATTCAAAAAGGAAAAACACAAAAAAACATATGAGTTTATTAGACAATATTTTCTATATCAATTTACTTTAAATTGGTTTATGTGGGTATTTTAATGCTCAGATCCCACTTCCATTATTAATATAGCACATTTATATATATGTTGTGCCTAATATGTACAAATCTATATATGTATCTGCTGTAATATTCTTTACAGCAGATTTTGTGCAAGGCCACATGATAATGCCTGCCACAATATATATATATATATATATATATATATATATATATATATATATATATATATATATATATGCAATTTTAGCAAAATAAAATATAAAATCGACTAATATTTTTGATTACATTGCTTTTTAAACTACATGACTTTTAAAATAAATATATACCTGTAATATTATGCAACTTTTAAAATAAGTATATACTTATAATATATCCATATACCAATTCAATTACAGACTTATTACTCATATATATATATATATATATATATATATATATATATATATATATATATATATATATATATATATATATATATATATATATATATATATATTTGCAATAATACATATATAGTTATTTAAAATTGTTTATATAGGTAATCTGAGAGGGTTTAATGCTGGCATTGGTATAGGTGTGAGGGTAAAATAGGTGAAACAGGTAAGTGAGCAAAGTTGACTATTTCAGTATATATTCTGATAAATATTTTTATTGTGATGATAATTAGTAAACACAGGCTAGTAGAAATTCATTTATAATATATATTTATTAATGACACAAATATACATTTGTGTACTTAATATAAAACTCGTTTACTGTCTTTACAATATTTCATATGGCTATGCATTCACCTGTTATCATTGGTGAGATATAGTTTCTAATTGTCATACAATTATAAAAAGAAGGGACTTCATGCACTTTTCTAAGTTTACCTACTACTTCCAGTAGCAGTGTGACAGCCAGTCTTGTGAAAAGGTACAGTGACACTTCTGACTATTCTGTGACAGCTTGCCTAATATTTGATTTAAGTCGTAGTAATATCCAGATTGTGAATTTGCTTCATTGCATTAAATATATAATGAAAAAACCAATGTACTGACATTCTGCTTTGACAATTGTTGTCTGATATTGTCTCACTTTATTTCCAAATGGAATATTACTTATGGTTAGAATGCCATCTATGATGAAACAATTACATTCAATGTACATGACCAACCATTGGTTATTCTTTCTATTTGATGTATATTATATATAGAGAGCAGATACCAATAGCTCAAACAAGCTATTAATTGATAAGTGTTATAAGAGAAAAATATTTAAAATCTCTATCTAGAATATTCCCATCTTCTGATCAATTAATTTCAAGATTTTGGCTCACCTCAGTAAGAAACTGGAATATTCAGACACTAGATCCAAAATATCAACCTAAAACCCATCACTTATTCAATATATAACATTTAAATAGAAATTCTGAAGATTTTGGACATAAAAGTGTCTTTAACTCCAGCTATCTAACTTAAATAGCTACATGGGACTGAACTAAATTCAGATCTACCAAATATAAATAGCCTTAACATTGCTAAGGTCTTAAAGGTAAAATTATAATAATCAATAAAGCAAGTGTTATATAGCAGAAAATTGCTTTTATGAGCTTGTATTTACAAATGTATAATATAGAAAGCATACCTATAATTCAAACAAGCTCTTCTTTGATAAGTGCAGTAAGAGACAAATATTTAGAATCTCCTACTAAAACTTTTACATTAGTTGGCTGGAGTTGAAAACATTTTCATGTGTGAAAATTTCAGAGTTTTTACTTAAATGTTATATATTAAATAAGTGCTGCATTTTGAATATATTTTGGATATAGCCTCTGAATATTCTAGCTCCTCACTGAGGTGATCCAAAAGCTGGAAACCAATTGGTCTGGGAATACCAGTGTTGTAGATAGAAATTTTAAATATTTTTTTCTTATAACACTTATCAATTATGAGCTTGTTTGAGCTATTGTTATGCACAATATATTACATATTGGTAAATACAAACTCATAAAACCAATGTAATGATATATATATATATATATATATATATATATATATATATATATATATATATATATATATATATATATATATATATATATATATATATATATATATTATAACCTACTCACACATCACCACTTATGTACATTATATGAGCAAATACCCAGGGCGCCAGTTCTATTAATGAATAGAACGATTTATCATTTTATCTGATTCATAACTGATACTGAGACTCTTTTACTTATGTTTATCCTATGGCTTCACTCAGTGGGAGGTTACAGAAAGTTTATAACATATAGAGAATATAAATAAATGAAGGAAGAAATACTATAAGTTATCAAATAAAATATAAACTTTATTTATTAATTAACCAAATGATACAGGCTAGCAGAATTTTATTTATTCCATTTAACAAAATATAATTTCAATTTGATCTCTTCCATCATCCAGTTACACTCTATAATAGCTCAATATAACTCTGACAGAACAGAAAAGCACAACACTAAATAACTCTATTGTCCAGCACATCTTAATCTAAATAAATGAATGAATGTTGATCTAGGAACACAAAAATTAGATCTCAGGGAATCTATAACACAGTTATAGATTAAGAACTATATTAGCCAGTAATTTATAACTCTAAATTATAATAAGGTATAAGGAAATAAATTGAATAATGATTACTGGGATAGCGATTAGATAGTGAAGGAGATAGGGTATCTTTAATCTCACATCATCATCCAAATAATACATCATCATCCAAATAATACTTTAACTAGGCAACACCTTTATAAGTTTATCACGTGATAAAATATTTCATGTAATGTTTGGATCTAGGAAGCAATATTATCAGATCTTAGCACATTTAATATCAAAGCCATAAAATAATATATTTAATTTTGTAATAGATGTATGAAATATGGATATGTGGAAACCAAAATTCGAATGCATATAAGAACAACTTGAAATACAGTTTTAAATAATAAATAGAGCTTTTATTTACACCTAAGGTTTAGTTAAAAGTAAACAATATCAGAATAAGACTTTTGTCTTCATTTTTAAAATTTACAAACAAATTTCTTTAATTTAAATTTAAGATTAACCCCATTATACTTTACACACTTTATTATTGACATATTTATAAACGTAAATTAGCTAATAAATTGTACCTTAATATTCTGACTTTGAATATCCAGGCTATCTAAATAATTGTTATCAAAATACAACACTGAATAAACCATACATTATATTATTGGGCACAATATACACTTTCGGAGAGGATATACTATCAATCGTTGGGATAAAACAAATTAATACATTTGTCTATCAAGAGATCAACTTTAAATAATCTTAATTAAATAATCACTTTAAATACCTACAATTCCAGGCATACAAAATAAAATATAAACAAACACTAATCATACGGATGATTTGATGATTTTTAACTTATGGCAAATTCAACATGATATATTATATAATGTTTATTTTCAGATATATAAACGTAGCAATATTATACCTCTATATCCGCGATATTATTTACATTATGCGTGTGTGTTACATCCCATGCAATAATAAAATAAAACAATATTTCTACACTTTATCAATTTATTCAGGAATTATTAAATAATTATTTAATTTCGGACACTGTCATACACCAACCAGCAAATAGAACACTATATCTATTCTAATATTCAATAAAGAATTTAAATTAACTATTTATCTGACCACTGACTGAATTACACAGAGCTATATTTTATGATAATACAAACTATATTTTCCAGAGGAGTCCAGTACATGAGGAGCGAACAAACTCTTTAACTAATATATCAACAATAACTTATTTGAATCTGAAATACACTATTGGTGGAATTTTTCTCATCACCAAACAGACAATGGGAAAATGTCACTTGACTTCATAAATATCATTTCATAATACGTACGTATGCAATCTAAAAAAGGCTCCACTCATGGCAAAATACTTAAAAATATACTAAGGGGAAAAATCTTTCATCCCTACAAACATAGAACGTATCAAGAATAACTTCCATTTCACAGCTCTTCTACATATCTAGCATTATACGCTGGCAGATAAATACGCACAGATAAATCACCCATTCCTTCAATTCTTGAGAATATGACAACCTCCGAAATTTATATAGCTAAAACTAAATGTTTATTAAGTAAATATAATAATTGCACAAAATAAACACACACATGCATATCTACGAGTATGAAAAATAATTCTAAATTATATAATATGCGAAAATTACGACCGATAAATAACATATTAAAATATAAATTTTTATCTTAAATGAGACATTCAATTGCTTCAAATTTAAATAATATTTAATTATTATGAACGAGTTTTATACTTTAAACAGTAATAGTCTAATAACTTAAGTTTTATTACCTCTAACACAATATTCTTTCTTTCTTTTTTTTATTATTTTCTAGCTATTCTTGAAATTAACTCTCCCTTCAAGGTAAAAGAGAGATATATAAGATTAAATCCTCTTTAATAATATACCCAAAATATATATGTTTCACTTTCAAGTAAAAGGAAACAAATCATATTTAAGCAATAAGATTTTTTTACCAGCATATCCATTGTTTTTTGTGGGTATGCTATCCTGAGATGGTCTCCACACTCGCAAATTAAATAAACATATAATATTAAATACATACAACACTAAATCTGTCTAACTATCTATGATATATATACTATTCACTATAAGTAACAAAAATAAATAAATAGAGTCATTATTCTTTTAACTTGAGGAAAAAAAAATATATTCACTTGCAAAGTTCCTTTTCAAGCTTAATAAATGATCCGGAGATGAATTACAAAATGAGTGCATGTTTAAATATGAATATGAAACATAAAACAAGTTCTTGTAGGACAAAACAGTTACAATTCACAACTAATTTAGTAAACATCTAATGTCCTTCAGCCATAAGCCAATAGAGTTTACTTATATATCATACATAACGATGATAAATATTTATAATAATAAATACATGGAAACACAGTTTCAGCTATTAATTGGTATATTCTGTTATTTATTTTTAAGCACATCTAAGGTATTTAATTCAATGATAACTTAATCTATTTTTCTGCAGAAAATATTTACTTTCATAATTTATAGATTGGTATTTGCATTATTAACTTTAATAAATTGCTGGTAATTCTCCACAGGCAATTTGTATTTCCTTAAGCATTAACACCTATATCGTATATCAAAGAGAACTAAAATATGTAGTATGAAAGTCCTTCTATTCAATTTAGACATTTATATTTGGTAAGTAGTAGTAATTAATTATCCTGGTTAAGTCATATTTCTATTTCTTTAATAAAACACATATTATTCTATAAGCATAAAATGAAATATAAGATTAGCATCCCACAACAATTATTAAATATCAAACACATAATCAAGTACACATATCCTTTTAAATTTTAACTTCACTTTTGTATAAGTAAAATATAAGTTAAACAGAGAGCTTATCAAAGTAAATTTTGTTAAATAGTTCTGAATATACATCCATGATGACAAAACATTATAAACATCACACATGGGACTTAAAAAATTATAAAGTTCTTGCATTTTCATATTCTTTTTAATGGAGATAAATAAAAGTAAATGAACTAATGTAAGTTTACTATCAGAAAAGCACATCCTTAAACAAAAATGAAAGTGTTAATTTAAATGTTTTAATTAGACAAAAGAAGCAAGACTGATATCTTTATATTCTTTATTCAGACGTCCCCCAATAAAGCTTAAACATCTGGAGTTTAAATAATAAGCTTCATGAAAAGGCTGTTTTGAAGTTTCACTTTAAACTGTTTTTGGAAGAGAGATATATAATCGATAGCAGCAGAAAATGAAAATTACACTTGTTGAAATTACAAAAGATAATGTCTTTTTTATTATTATTAACTATTATTAGATATCAGTTAAAAAAAATATCTCCCCACTAATCAAAAAAAGTCACCTGATCAGCAGAAGCTTGACTCCCATATTTTTTTAACACTTAATTAATATTCAAAAAAAAATCTTTTCTAAAAAAAATACTTTGACCTTCATCAAATAATAAAAAAAATAGCTTTTTACAAACTTAAAACAAATGAATATCAATTAGCTATCAAATAAAATGGTTTATAATATTATTTAAGTTGGCCAAATAATTTACTAATTCATATATGCATTAATCATTAAAGAAGATATATTTTTGCAAAATTATTAAAGATAATTACTGTAATTTAAATGTTTTATTGTAAGTTTGAATATATTGTTTGTTGTAATTAGGATATGAAATGGAAATGAGATAATGACACATTCATACATATACGCTATTATGTGAATATTAAATTATTCTAACTAAAACATACCTAATATGTCTATGGGTTACAACTGACTATAATATTAGTAAATAAATGGGTATCAATGAATAATAAATCAGAAAACCATTCAACACACCAATACTATCTTATAAATAAATAAAACAAACCTTGCATCAATCCAACTACTATCATAACACTTTCTGTAATAATCCACCCCTCTTTCTTGCATTAAACACTATCAAAATATAATAACAACACTAAATGCTTGAAGAGTTGCTAACCAAAATGCACAGTTGGCCCACATATGAGTTTTTGAGCCATTAATAGAAAAATTTTAAAATTTTAAGGCGATTTCATTTTTTTTAGTACAATGCAGTTATTCGTTACTGATATAACACAGCTTAATTACTTGTGCCCATTCAGAAGGTCACTATATATATATATATATATATATATATATATATATATATACCTTCTGAATGGGAGTTTGATATATATGTAGAGTATATATATATATATATATATATATTATTACTCTACAATAGGTACAGACAGTTAGGTAGAGGTGGAAAGTAGTCATATTGAAAAAAATAGGTTATTTTAGCATATAATTTTAATGTTATAGATAGCAGGGAATCAGACTTTGTAGATAGAAGCTACTAAAGATATATTAGATAGTTTGAAATTATTTTGAAATGAATTTCATATAAAATGATACAATACATTATTTAAAAGATAATGTTAATTTTTATTTATTACACATAAAGATACTATAATAGTACAATAGCTTAATTATAGTGATAAATATTTTGGTATCTGTTTAATATAATTTATTTTGTTCAAAATATTTATAATTATAAGTTAATTTCATATTATTTTAAAGGAACTGAAAGTATATGTGATTATATGATTATGTGTGGGTATAGGTGTGCTTTCAGAAAGTAAGGGAAATAAAACTCAAATTTTAACTAAACAAAATTTGCTACATAATAAACTGTAGAAAATTATTCAGTTTGGATAAAAATATTTAGAAAAATAATATTTAAACTTATTATTATTTTATTTAAATATAATAATTTATTTTTTAAAATCAATTTCAGGTTATTTAAGTATTAAAAAAGTTGTTTTAATAAAGATATTCAATTTTTTAGATTAAAGTATTTAATATTTAATGTATTAAATAATTTGATATTTAATAATTGATGGATGACTCATAGTTTCAAAACTTAATTTCAAAAATCATATTGATGTAGTTATGTAAATTACCAAATTTGCACAAACAGTGTTGACCAACAAAATCATTGGATTCAGACCAGTATAAAAAGGAAGGTTGAAACCAATCTAGACAGATTTTTTCATATTAGTTAATTGTGTTTTCTCATAGAATTCAGTCTTTTATAGTTTTAGTTTGAAATTTATTACTATATTTATTTTTGTACTTTAACAGTAGTAATTTCTTTGAAATTATTATTTTACTTCAAAGAATTTTTGAAAAATATAATTAGGATATTACTTAAATATTAGGTCACTATTCACCAACATTTCCCTGTCAGTTTGGCTACTTGAAAGTTAGTCCAGGACATCATTAATTCTATGGAATGTGATAGTATATACTTAAATAATGTGAAAATGAATAGCAAATATTAGGATAGTTACTGCAACAAAATGAGTGGATTTATGTAAGAACTTTGTAATTTTTGTAGATAGTATGTTTGGAATGAATGACTATTTATTTCAAATGACTTTATTATATTACGATGCAGCTACTTTATTTGAGATAATTAAGAGGAATGATATATTTATTAAAAATCTTGTTTGTAATATTAAGTTTGAAAAGAGAATAAAATTAAGTCTCTTCATTTATGGTTTACAAATGAACTTAAAATGTCTTATGGTATGATGAATGTTTATTTTACTATATAAGTGATATTAATGACTCATATTTGATTTGTCTTTAAAAAAGGTCAAAGTGTACTTATGTTCTCAGAATGATGTATTTAGAGACGTAGTGAGGAAAATGATTTTGAATGTCTTTTAAGCCTTTTAAATAATTTGTTATTGATAAAATCAATAAATGAATTATATTTTTAACATAATTTATCTGGAAATAATGAAAGTCAGATTTATCTTTTAAAAGGATTAAAATTACAACTGTTAATAAATGCTTGAATAGATATAACTGTGTTTTTATCTGGAAAACAAAAATATTTAGTAATAATATATATGCGTCAAAGATATAAAAAATTGTACTTTTCATAAAAGAAACATTTATTTTAATTCATAATTATGTCTACTGTGAAATATATTTAATAAATAATTTGCATTATATAATGTATGCTATTAATGTGAATATTAAATATATTATATTCACTGAAATATGTACTTGCTCTATACAATTATCGGATATGTAAGTAAGAAATATTTCCATAAATGGAACTGTACATTATTTAAAGAATATATTATATGCCTGAATAAATGCCCAGAGGAAAAAAAACTGGAATGAACAATTATTTCTTTGGGATTATTAATATTGTTTTTGGATTTTACTGGATTTTAATATCATCATTTGTATATTTTTTCATATGGCACAAAGATAAAAATATAATTGTGCATAATGTTGTTCTATTGTAGCTAGGCAATGGAGAGAGCTTCATGAAAAGCAATTCAATATATGAGCAAAGAGGGAAAAAATATTTTTGTAACTTTAAATTTATTATTATGATTCTTTTTAGTATAAGGTTTTAACAATAGTATTTAAAAGATTACAATTATTTAGTTTAAAACTAACTTGTTGTTATTATATAATTTTAAAATAGATTAATCTTATTATTATGTTTTAAACAAAAGAAATGGTTATTCAGAAAGTAATTTTCTGAACAAGGCAAATTTCAATCGTATTTTTATTATTGAATGTATGATTTTAAGAAATGGATCACCATAAATGATCTAACATTATAATGAGATTATTGATAATTTTTATTGTTATTTAGATTACATTTTTGCTTAATAATTTTGTTTCCTTTTTTTTATTTAAAAACGGTATATCATAATTAGTATTTTGAAATCAATATTTCACATTGCTTGAATTTAGTGTTAAACAGTGGCAGAATTATTATGCGTATTTTGTAAAAGAGTTGATAAATGTGGATGAATGTTTCAAAACATCTAAGGATATTTTAAATATTTATTTTAATGCAAATACTTGAGTATGCATAAATTATATGGCATTGTTAAATTACTAATATGTTATTTTATGAATGTTGTCTGTTGACATACAGAAAAGACATAATATCGATCTCTAAATTATATTATAACAAATAAATAAAATGTATAGTACCGATGAATATTTATCAAAATCATTTGTGTATTCAACTTTTAAAAACGTATTGAAATGAATTTAGATTTCTGTTGTTTCCTTTAGTTCTGTGTTTCAGAAGTTATTTTAGCATTCTATTGGTATATTTTATGATGTTGGATGAGTTATTTAGTGTGGAAGGTATATGATGGTGGTCAGGATAGTAACATTTTAATGAAATCCTAGGAATTAGGGATATGTTGAAAACTGTTATATGTGAATTATATTTCCATATTTCAAAGATTAAAATATACAGATAACATAAGGCTTCATATCTTTTCCCTGGACAGTTGCATTTCTTTATCATCAACAAGTGCTATAATAACGCCATAACTTGAATTTTAAGTTCCTGATAAATACGAACCTGCTTTTTTTATTTGCACTGTACCAATGATGATTTTATTTTTTGAAACATTCTTTTTATTACTCCATATCCTACCCTTTAATCACCATCTATCACCATAGGTATCATCATAGAAGCTAGTTTTATATGTTAGAAAAGTAATGATTAAACTGTTTGAAGTAGATAATATTGGGAGAGGGCAAGATTTAGTATATAGAAATTTATTTTGCAAGTGGTGTTGAGATGTTTAATGATTGCCATAATATGTAATACAAGAGAAGAAGAATTGATGCCCATACAAATATTAGAGATCATTAGCTCAATCAGATGCATATACAAATTGAATCAAAGTGAGAATAGTGAAAATGATTTTGGGATGATATGATGTATGAAAGGTTATAAAAATTAAAGTAATACAAACGTCAAGCAATATAACTTATGTATAGTTTTTTCTAAATATTATTATAAATAATTTAAACCTAGTTAAATTACAAAAAAAGTCAATAGTTCCTCTTGAATATTTTTTGCATAATAGTTAATTAATTTCATAGAGGGATATATTTTATTTAAAATTGTCTGATATCCAAATATTAGAATGATACTTTGTCAAACTGCAAAAAAAGTTTTATTTTAATAATTATTGTTTTAATATTTTATTTGGACTTTTAAAAAAATGTGTTTTAAAATAAAAATTTGCATTGATGTGTTTACATCATAAGAAATACATTTTATAGTAGAATAAGTAAAACATTTTTTTAAAAAAACAATTGGGTAATTTATTCTAACTATTCCCAATATAAATATGAATGCATGTTACATATTATCATTACTGTAAGTTTCATTTTTATTTTATTTTGAAATGGCCAGAATAAAGACTATTCTTATTTCATTTCTTGTATTTAAGGTTCAGATTTATTGTAAATATTTTTTGTTGTATGTTAAATAATGTTACTTCTTAATTATTTTTTAAATATGTGTTTTAAAGACCTACAGAGGTCCCTAGTGACGATTTTTTCAGACGCTCATTGCTAAGGTTTACAGCCTTGTTAAAACTATTATATATTATATCATAAATCTGTTGTTAAATTGTCAATAAATTTGTGAATTGTTTTTGAAATCTACATATAGTCACGTTGTGATTTATCTGCATGTTGTTTATTTGATTTTTCATTCTACATGCATGATCCACAGAAATTAATAATTTACAGTATTATTTATTTGACATATGATCTTTAATATTACTTAGATATTATTTCTATTAAATTTCATTATGTAACCAAGTATATTATTATTATTACCATAGAACATATGATTGTTAGTAATTATTATTTTTAACTGTTAAAACATCAATGAGAGATACTTGGAATTGCCACAATATTACATTTTTTAAGTATGCCACATTAAAAAAATATGATTGTACAATGTTTAATTAAAATATTATTATATAATTTTTTATTACTAAATCTTAATTATTAAATAGATTCAGTAATATTGAAAGTCATTAAGTTATTTTAGTTGCTTATTGTTGTTATTGTGTTGTAAGAGTAGTTAGATATCATGTAAAATCCCTCATTATATTTAACTACAATGTGTTAATTAGTTTATTATTCTTTTTATTAGTTTGTTAGAAATAAATCTGAGATGATTATTATTATGATTATTATTTTTGTAGGTTTGTGCATTTCTTATTGAAAGATGATGAGTAAAGTTATTAGTTAATATTTTATTAAAGGAATATGAATTGGTTTATTGTTATTTATGTAATAAATTTATAAAATATTTTAGGATTATTAAATGTGTGTTTGAAAGACAAATGGCAGTTTATTACATGAATTTGATAGGGTAATATTTTTATGTCATTGGGGATATATCATTTGGGAGATATTCTCAATGTTTAAGCTAGTGTACCTTAATAAACATTTCATCTTAAGAGTTTTTGTAGTTGTATTTGTTATTTTGATAGAATCTTATTTGTTTATAATATGGAATTTGTAATAAATTAGATTTATTAGTCAATGAATAGATTAAATATTATAGTTAGATTCCTAATAATTTATTATGAACTTAAGTTCTATAATATTTTATTATAATAAGTTTTCTTAAATTTAATTATTAAAAAATATTGTTTTATTAGATGTTATATCTTAGTAATGTATCTTGAGTTAGTCAGAGCAGTATTATTTTTAATAAATATTGTTTATGATATCCAATTGAAGTTTAATATTCTTATATCAGTTTGCCAGATTCTTTTTTGTTCAGTAGTTTTTCCTGAAAAGAAAGAGTACATACTAGCTTAAAATGGCCACCCAACTTTGGGGCTCGCCAAACATAGTTTAGAGGATTGGGAAGCGAGCACAACATGGTTTTTAAAATGGAGCCCACAATGCATGGTCCAATGTGGATAAGAGGGTCTGATATTAGCATATAGTTTGTGTGTTTTGTGGTAGCATCTTATGACTTTATGTATTATTTGCTTTATAATTTCTAATCTGTTTCATAATGTGGTATGTACAATCTAAATTATTAGTAACATAAAACTATTATGTTGATTTTAAATTAATAAACAAATAAATAATTGAATTATGTAAATGTGGCTCTAATTATTTTAAGATTTATGTTCATGTTAATTATTCCAAACTAATATCATAATTGTTAAGTTGAATTTTATCTTATGCACAATTAATTTTATTTTGATCATCCATTGGTAAAGATGAAAGTTACTTTTGCAGGTAAGTGCAACTCTGAAATTGTAATTTGTTGTTTATTTTAGTTTAAATTTAAATATTATAGAGTTATAACTTTCAAAAATATTTTGATACAAAAGTGTCAGATTCTGTAAGTGGAGTCAGTTTGGCTGAAATGAAGTAGTTAGAGGAAAAAGTGTAAAAAATAGTGGCTCTTGAAGTGATTGCTAATAATACTCAAGATTCTCATATGATGCAAATAATATTAATAATATTGGATGCAATGAATAATAATATTGATGAAATTAGTAAATCTCTTAATATGTTGGATGAGAGTAATAAATCTTTTAATGAAAATATTAAATCTTCCAGGTAAGATATTACATCTTTAACTAATAAGATGGTTGAAATTAGTAAATCTTCTAAGGAAGATATTATATCTTTAAGTAATAAGATGGATGAAAATAGTATATTTTCTAAGGAAGATATTATATCTTTAACAAATAAGATGGATGAAAATAGTAAATCTTTAAATGATAAGATGGATGAGAATAGTAAATTTCTTAAGGAGGATATCAGTAGTAAATTAGACCCATTGAATAATAGACTTGGATCTATGGATATTAGGCTTGAATGTAACTATTAAATTATGAATTTAATGAGTAACAAAGTAGAAAAAATATAAACAGTACAACATTTAAAATAACAGGTAGAAAGTAAGTTTTATTACATTAATTCAGAATTTAATAAGAATAAGCAGGCAGTAAATCTTTGTGAACAGAAATTAGTCTAGTATATGCTAGATATCAAGAGATATTGAATAAGAAATTGGAAAATTTTACAGATAATACAATAAGAGAATGTCAGAATCAGATTGAGGAGGCTGTCAATCAGTGTCAAATTAATAATGAAAAAATAAATCAAAAGATTGAGATTTTAGATTTGACATTGACTAGTGAGATTATTGAAATAAAAATTCATGTTAGATATATGACAGAAGATATTGAGATTATGAAATGTGTAGTTTTTCAGAATAAGATATATTTAAAGGATGAGATAAAGAAGAAATTAGTAGAGAAGTTAAAAAAATTGGAGATACAAAAGTTAGACAAGCAGAAATATCCATCTAAGATAGGAGAAATATTAAACCCATACAGAAAAATGTTAAAGAGCAAGTGGAAAGACAGAATAGTATTTTGGAAAAGAATGCTAGTGAATGTAAAGAAGTTATAGATCACAATTGGGATAACTTTAAATTTGAGCAGAAATTATATATGGATTCTGTTCTTGATCAGATAAATTTTAAAGAAAAGTTTCAACAGTTCTATGATCAGGTGGAAGAAATAAAAGTTATTGCGAGTAAAAAGACTGAAGTATGAAATAGAAAGTATTATTTGATAGATCTGAGAAGTTTATAAGTCCACAGGGTTGTAATATGATAAATTACCTAGATATAATAAAAAATGATAGTAATATTTTGAGAGAGATCACATTAGTCCAGTTATGAGTTAGTAGATGAAAATAGTGAACTGAACAATTCCATGGCTTTACATTTTATTAAAGTAAAACCATTTAGGGGACATTATATGGAGAACGCTTCTGTATTTTTGAACAATCTTGAAAAGTTGTTTTCTTTATATACACTTTCAGAGAAAGGAAAAAATAAAAATTTCTAGTCATCACCTTCATAGCACTGCCAAAGATTGGCAGCAGTCACTTTTTGAGAAACCCAATACTTATGGTGATTTTAAATTTATAGTTCTATTTAACTTCTGGGGTAGCAATAAACAAGAGAGTGTATGCTACCATATTTCACAAGGAAAATATAATAGTAGTAAAGGAAGTTATAGTATTTTTTTTTAATTCAGGCAGTGAGATTGAAAACTTTAACTGATGTTCTATTGTCTGAGAATCAGGTAGTTCGAATTATAAGGTATAACTTACTGAAAAATTTAGAGCACCTATTAATTGCAGCAGATAGATACTTATTGAGTAAGTGTTAGAGATATTAAATTATTTAGAGTTCACAGAAATATTTAATGATAGTAGGATGAAAATGGTAAAATATAAAGGCAGCTATCACTTATTTAATATTAACTTAAACTCGAGTTGTTTGTATAATATAGAGCCAGTGAAAGAGTCTAATCATAGAAGTAAGGTAAGTATGTTATCTTATCCAAGAGTGATTAGTCAGTCTAGTAGAGCTAGGATGAAGTCAAATCATGACAGATAACCATCTACAAATGGTATAATCACAGATTTGAAAAAAACCTATAGGCAAAGCTAAAGACAAAGACTAAATCACACTATATTTTAAGATTGAAATAAAATAAAGATAAACTTAATAAACTTTAATATTTTGTTTTATTGTTGTGTATCCATTCACTGTTGCTGACTCAGTATTGATCAGAACACCCCATGTTATCAATCCACAAAAAAATCAATTACAAATATTTCTCAGTTTTTATGAGGATCCATACAAAATTAAAAGCAAAGTGGGAGAGAATGTGTTTATGCTTTATACACTCAAGGGAGTAAAAATGAACTTATAATATAAAAGGATAATTTCTTGCCCCTCAGAGGAATAAAAGTCAAGAGATAAATTTATTGATGGCACTCTGAAGTATATGTTGTAGCTTAAAAAATGACTGGAGTTACTATTATCATTGTTTCCATAAAAATAAGTTAGATATTTGTAAGAATGTTTAATAAATAGATAAATTATTGAATGTAAAATTGTTAAAGTTAAAATATATATTTTTTTGAAAGTATATTTAATAATATTTAGGTAATTTTTTATTTGGTAGAAGAGGAATATGTATCCTTTACAATATGTACAGATGGTGGCTTAGAGCTGGAAAAGTAGTTGTATTGAAAAAAAATAATTTAAGTTATTTTTAGCATATAATTTCAATGTTACAGGTATCTGGGGTTGAAACTCAGTAGAAAGGAGTTTATAAAAAATATGAGATAGTTTGAATATATTTTGAAATGAATTAAATATAAAATGATACAATAAATTATTTAAAATAAAATATTAATTTTTATTTATTATACCTAAAGATACTATATTGGAAAAATAGCTTATTTGTAGTGATAAATATTTTATATTATATGTTTAAGGTAATTTATTGTGTTTAAAGTGTTATTTAAAATGATAAGTTAATTTAATATTATTTTAAAGATGCTGACAATATCATGTGATTAGGTTATTGTGTATGAATGTGTGTACTTTCAGAAAGTTAGGTAAAGAAAACATTAGTTTTAAATTGTTAATAAAATTTGTTACATAATAAAGTATAGCAAATTATTCAGTTTAAAAAAGAAATATTAGAAAAGTAATATTTAAACTTATTAATATTTTATTTAAATGTAATAATTTTTTTTGTAAATCAATTTCAGATTATTTAAGCATTAAACTTTGTTTTAATAAAGATATTCATTTTTTAGATAAACCTATTTAATATTAAATGTATTAAATAAGTTGATAATATTTAATAAATGATGACTCATAATTTTAAAACAATTTTAAAAATATTGATGTATTTATGTAAATTAGCCAATTTGTACAAGCAGTGTTGACCAATGAAATCATTGGATTAAGACCAGTATAAAAAGAGAGTTGAAACCAGTCTAGACAATTTTTTTTATATTTGTTAATTGTGTTTTCTCATAGATTTCAATCTTTTACAGTTTTAGTTTGAAATTTATAAGTATAATTATTTTTATACTGTAACAATAGTAATTTATTTTAAATTATTATTTTATTTGCATGTTATTTTGAAAAATATAATTAGGATAACTACTTAAATAATGAATCACTAAACACTAAAGTTTTTTGTCAGTTTGGCTATTTGAAACTTAATTCAGGACTTCACTAAATGTATGGAGTATGATATTGGATATTTAAAATTGTGAAGATACATATCAAATATCAGTAAATTTACTCCAATAAAACAGGAGTGGATTTACATAAGAACATTGTAATTTTTGGTAGATAGTCTGTTTAAAATAATCGACTATTTATTTGAAATAACTTTATCATGTTCCTAATGCAGCTAGTTTATTCAAGGTAATTAAGAGAAATGACGATATGTACCAAACATCTATTTGATATGTTTGAAAAGAGAATGAAAATGAAATCTCTTTATTTATGGTTTACATTGAATGGCACTTAACATGTCTTATGGTCCATGATCACCATATCCACTTAACAAACACACACACATATAATACTCATATATATATATATATATATATATATCATAGTATACTTATATTCTCACAATCACGTATTTAGAGCATATTGAGGCAAATGATTTTCAATCTTTAATGACCAAGATTTAATCTTCTCCACTCACCAACTCTTCAACGCATTTATATTATTAACATAAGTATCTGGACATATGAAAGTCACATAGCTTTTAAAAGGATCAATATTCAATTGTTAACAAATACATGAATTAAGCATATAACTGTCTCTTTATCTGGCATATGACCTTAATATGTTCATTTAATTATACAGAAGAGGAATGGGCAGAATACAGTCTGATACCAAACTTAATGTAATTATAAGAGACTTGAAATCATACTTTCAAACACCCCACATGTATTAAGTACTTATGTGTGTGAGGTCATATTGACTTAAGATCAACAAGGGTATGATAGTAATATCAGTATCATCAAGGGCTTTGAACATTTCATCCTCAGACTGTTAATGATATGGATGGCTAAAGTGCTGGAAAATGGATAATATTTGCTATCTTATTATAAACTGGCAAGTGGTTATATTGAAGCAGTTGGATCTAAGTTCGATCCTAGATTCATAATATCTCACATGTAGCCCACTTCAAACTTTAGTACTAACCATGAATTACCGAATGCAATGGGGCTTTATATGCTCAATACACGCTAGTTTTCTTAAAAAATAGTATCATATAAATGTGTGTTAAAACTAACTGGTTTGAGATTTAAACTAATCAATGTCATTAATAAATTCATGATAAAATTATTTATGAATTTATATATTTATTTTTTTTTTTTTTTTTTTTTTTTATTATAATAGCATGGATTGTGCGTATATATTTATAAATATTTAAATATATATATTCGTTATAAAGTTTCATTGCATCAGAAAAGTTTTATTTTACTTTTAAACAGTTTGTTCAAATTTTAGTTCTTAAAAGCTACATTCTCTCAATAATCTTTCAGATTGTCCTTTTCCAAAGACAATGGGGAAAGTTTTATTAATTAGCAAAAAGATAATAATTTAAAATGTAAGGACAGTATAAATAGCCTGGAAAAGTTTGGAGAGGGAAGCCATATTTTTCTAAGAGAACTTGATACTAGAAGCTAAGTCTGTTAAAATTATGAATCTTTATAGTGTTTCCATCATGGTTCATGGCTAACTTTAGGGGATCTGATTGCTGGACCCACTAAGTTTTTAGAATATCTTCAAATGTAGCTGCAAAGAAAAACCTGTCCATTACCATTTGTGAACTGTCAAGATGTGAAAGAATTTAATTAAAATGTTGTTTGTATAAATTAAAATGCTCACCTATGTTATCATCTCAACTAAATAAGACTCTGCCATGTAAACTAAGGAACCAACCAAGGAAGAAATCATAACATATTTCTTAAATGAACTGTAACTTTCTGGTCAGTTTCCAAACTTTAATTTACACTACCTTTTAAAGTTATTACTGTTAAAAGCTCTTTTCATTTCATAATGTCTTAATCTGTATAAATATTTCTCTTTTTCTATCTCTAGTCTTTAAATATAATATCTGTTAACTTTTCTTTCTTATGATGGCAGTTCATTTAGACAACTTATTATATATATATATATATATATATATATTCAATACATATTAATGTCATTTATTTATTTATTTATTTATTTTTATTATATGACAATAAAACTTCAACTTGATAATAATCTCTTTTATTAAAATTCTCTGATGAAATAATATTAAGTTATATTAATTCTTGCCCACTAGAACTAATTTAATACAGTTCTATTAATTATTGAGTTGAATGATTTATTAAATGTTTTTGTATTTTTATTAATGGCTAATACTAAATTATTAGCCCAATTTCTAACCCAAACCCCAGCTACTTTATTGAGTTCAGTATATTTATTTATTCATATGGTAATGTTGAAATGTTTTGCAAAAAGGTGATAAAGGATTTAATGTCAATGTATTCTTATTTAAACATTATGCTATTTATTAATATTTAGGGAGAGCATGATATTTAGGGTATAATTAGCATAACTTTTATAATTGCCTTAAGTACTTTTAGTTAAAGCATGTTTGACTTTAATTTAACTTGATCAGGCCATCATGAAGGGCATTCCTTATATAAAATGGATTTTATTCATTAAACACGATGACTATCAAGTCATTATTTTTGAACATTGCTGACGTGAGCCATTTCCTGCTTCATAGGCTTGTCCTCAGTGATATTATTATTACTTTAATTACCCAGGAAGAAACCACTTCCTAACTTGCTCGTTTTTATATTAAAACACCAAAGGTCTGTGGCTATGACCCAGCATGGTTTTCCATGTGTTCCACAGATTCTTCATAGGGCAACAAAGACTTGTCAAATACAATCTGCCCTGCTATTTTCTTAAATTACCGACAAGCCATTATTTTTCATATTCATTTTATAGCTCATAAGACATCAGCACCATTATTTCTTGGTTCAAATAAAGCCCCACTCTCATGCTCATAAATCGTGATGAATTGATTTTATTAAAGTTGAACAAATTCATATTCATTTATAATTAAATAAGTTTTCTATTAAATTTTAAAGTTATGCCCTAAATACATATCTTGCTCTTCATGAATTGATTTACGAATGTGAAAATGAATCTCACTTCTTCCTTTAGAATTAGAATAATAATTTCAGTTAAAGCCAAATACCTTTATCTACCTTTATTTACTTGTCGGGGCATAGACATATATAATCCTGCTAGAATATTGCATAATAGTTATTGGCATATAATAATGACTGCCATGCTTATTGTGAATTATAAATTCCATTTTAAAGACTAGAGGTAATCTATATAATCGTAATCATTAAAGTTGAACAAATATTTATATTATTAAACATTTTATTAACACATTTGGGTTTTTTACTTTTTTTCTTATTCAATAATTATTTTAATACTAATGCTTGCTGTCTGTATTGGGAACCCGAACATATATATATATATATATATATATATATATATATATATATATATATATATATATATATATATATATATATAGAATTGACTTATAAATATCCTTAGTTATTTTATTGTACATTCATAATGTCAGATCAGGGGTCTCCAATCATCATAATCCGTTGAGCTAGATTCTTGGTGCATAGTAATGTACTGTTAACTTATGTCATCCATTGATTTGATTTGAGCTCATGAGTTGGGTTTGAATTCAGCTTGGTTCGACTGAGTTTGAATCCCAACTTTGTGTTTTCGGTCTTGTTATTGTGGGTGGGTCTTTCGACCAGTACAATATGTATATATTGGATATGGTGATCTGGACCAACTAATGAGTATTAGTTCAGCATGAAATGCATATATTGGAGAATATTTATATTCTCACATATATGTGGTCATATGTATCAGTTGTATAAGTTGAATTGGATAGCTGTAGAGTGTTCGAAAGTGTGAGTTCAATTCTCTTATAATTGCATTAAGGTTTGTATCGAATCTATTTATATATTTAAATATTTGGAATACTCTAAACAAAGAGTGGTTTAAAATTTTGTTGTTGTAGAAATATAAAATACTGAAGTGAATTTTTAGTTTAAGGAAAGTATGGACAAATATTAATAGCGAAAAAAAATTTAGAAAACAAAATTATAATAATATTGAAGTGCAAGTTAAGAATTTCCTTCACAATTCTTTGAACAATAGAGGATCATAATTAAATTATATCTAATAATAGATTAAAAATATTAGGTTTTCAAATAGACATTGAAGTTCAAAAGTCAACATATCTTAAAAATTTTACTTCTGACTTTACTACTACTAAAAAATAAATTCATCACATCATTGAATTTAAATTTATAAGAATCACTTAGATCATTACAATGTATAATCAACTAAAATAAACATGGCTTGTTAAAGTAAAAATTGTATTAATTATCCTTAATTTTCAACTTTTAAAACATTTATTACTGATATAAAAACTATGATAAGATTAATTAATATATTATTAATTTAATTTCAAGGAAAAATTTAGTAAAAAATATAAATAAATCTAGTAATAATCCAAAATTTTATAAAATTAAAATATTAGATAAATATAAATAAAATAGGTAATTATTTATATATTAAATGCTTTCACTGATCATGCACTAAAAAGACAAAAAAAAAAGGTTAACAATTTTAATCCACGACTTATTTAAAATATTCCTATACATATTTTTATTAATATTTTAATCATTTATTTTTGATATTATTAAAAGGCTATAGACAATGCTTTTATTTTTTACTAATTCTTTAAATACTAGGTAAATGCAGGTAAAAAAAAAGGTGTAACTTAGTTATATCAATACCTCAATTTTCTTTTTTTTTCTTTATTTTTTTAAAATCAAAATGGATTTCTATTTTGAGTTTTTTTTATTGCAATTACATTATTAATCAGAAATAGATAACTCACAAAACACTTCCATTCCTAAGTTTAAGTAAATTTTAACTTTTTTTAATATTCTTATAATACATTTATTTTTAAAAAATTCTTAAATGTCATTAGTGCATTTGATTTATGTATTTAAAAAATAGTTAAAAGCAAAAGATTTGTATTCAGTATATATGTTGTATCAAATTCCATGTTGACTCATAATAAATATATTTTCTATATGTATACAATACCTTATTTGGATGTATTATATACATATTGACTAAGATGATGAAGATGAAACTACTAATTGATTATATTTCCTAACTATCTTACTTACAGTGATACTTAGAAGGTAAAACTATAAGCTATCATATCCAAAAGCAATTGCACAGAAAAACATCTTCTTAAGCATCACTTTTATTGTAGAAAAAATGTTTTAGGAGCCCTTCTGGCAATGCCATCATAAGAAAAATATAATTCTCCATCTCATCTAAACATGTACTTTTTTCAGAATGAGTAATAAACTATTTAATATCTTTATATGGTAAATAAAAATCAGTAAGTAACTTTTCTGTATTGTATTTTCTATATTATAAACAACTTTCTTATTACTTAAATCATTACAAATAAAATTGATAGCAAACATTATTTAAAGCATTTACTCCCCCCCCCGCACACTCTTTCTATTTATGAAACTAATTAACTTATTTTAAAAAAAAAATATGGTGTCTTATTACTTTCATAGACATTTTAAACAAATGTACAAAATTTCAACAAATTATATGGAACTGGAATATAGTAAGCATCAATTATAAACTGGTTAAATAATATTATTAAATTGAAAAAAATATATATACCACCTACTAGTGATGTAACAAATGAATAAACAAAAACAACAATAATATCGATTTTTTAACTTGATACAATCATGTAAACAGTTATTTATGGTATTGGTTTATAAATATGTTTCTTTTTTTTATATGTCATAGCATCAGCCAAGAGGTGAACTCACAACGACAGTCTGCAACTAACTGCTTGCTTGCAAGGCTGCTGCTCTGACCTCTCGGCTAACAAAGCTTCATTTTGTCACTCAAATTGATTATTTAATTGAATAAATTTTGTTAATTTTTAATTAATAAAGATTGTACATATAATTAGCCTACATTTAACTAAGCATCTCTTGCTATTCACAAATGCAACTACAGAAACATAAAAAAATACTTGCTATATTTTTATATATAAAACAATTTGGTTTATTTTTTTATGTTAATTATGTCTAGGAATTTTGAAATAAAAATGTTATTTACTCCTATAATACATTTTAATAGGTTAAACATAATTCACATACAAGTAATAAAAAATACTGCCAAATATCAGTAAAAACAGAAATATTTGAATCCTGTAAACTTTAAAATGTCTATATGATCAGAATAATATTTTAGTAATATAATTCTATTTAAAGTTTAGAAAAATAAGGATAAACCTAATATAATTTACATTTTTGTAATGTTAAGGTTTTAAAAAGCATTGAAACATCATAAAGGTATTATTTGTAATATAATATTAACTAATGGATGTTAATATTTATCACCATAAAATGTATTCTGAAAATGTTAGTTAAATGGAAATTTGTGTAATATTTACCATTAAATATAAATAATAGTATGAGGAGTTAATAGGAATGTAAGCATTGAGTAACTGGAAAATTCTGGCTGATTTCAAATACTTCTTAAAGACAGTTATATTTTTGATAGCACACTTTATGTTTTTAATGTATTGTGAGGGTTAAGTTAATATGTTTAGCTTATCATTTTTATAGTACCATCATCACTCATTATAAAATGTGTTTGACTATTACAGCTCTAATTACAAAAGATTGGATGACATCCTCATCATAATAACATCAACAAATGTCCACATATTACACAGCTTAGTTCATCATTCTATCTATTTCATATTTTAAAATGCTATATTTTAACTTCTTATGCAGTAAACATTTTTTTCTGGAAAGCTTCTGCTTTAATTATAGATCAAGTCTTCATGGTATTCAATCCTCAATTATAACAGCAAAGCAATAAAAAAATGTGCTTGTTTAGAATATCTTTGAAGTATTCTTTATAACTTAAATGAGTATCCTTAAAATACACTATCATATTAACAATAAGACAATGTTTTAAAAGGCTATTATTGTTAATTTTTTTGATATAACCAAATCAATTAAGGTGTGATATTACAAATGCAAATTCCATAATATCATATTCAAAAAGCCAAATAACATCTTAATATTATTATCTTATCTTATTATATTTTTAAAAATATGATAATATTACTCTAAAAAAATCTATATATGTTCAACTTGCTTTTTATTATTTTTAGGAGGAATATCACCAGAAGCAGATAGTATGCTTACAGGTATATATATATATATATATATATATATATATATATATATATATATATATATATATATATATATATATATATATATATATATATATATATATATATATATATATATATATAATATATATATATATATAAATAGGGCATAAATTTAAAGCACGATTGGTAACATTATTTAGTAATAATATTCATATTAATCTATTTAAAAATTTTCATAAAAATCAAAATTTTAATATGCTTAAATACAAATTAATCTAGCAATGATTCAAAAATTGTCATCAAATATACCACATGTTCCCTATAAACATTTTGAAAGAATCATTTTAATAACATTTTTGTCTATAGTTGACAGTAGTTTGCTTATACATTTGGTCTAGGTTTAAACCAGAAAAAATGCCTTGAACAGTTTTTATCTTTAAAACTTACAATGAAAAAGCTACCAAAATAATTTACAAATTGGTGTAACTTTAAGTTATTTATTCTTAGTTTATGATTCTATTTGGAAGAAATTATTTTCTCTTAAAACATTAGAAAAAGCTTAAATGCAAAAAATCCTTTAATTTATCTGACAAAATGCTCTCCAATAAAAAAATTTAACTAACATTAAGTGACAATCATAGTAGGTAAAAGTTTTCCATAAGTGTCTTCCACATTAGTTTTCTTAACAACACCATTTAGTCTAGTCATTAGTGATCTTCATAAAACAGCTTCTATTAAATTCATTTATGCTGATGATTTGACTTTTTTTTTTCAAAAAAAGTTTTTAATAGAAATGTTTATTAATAAAAATATAAAATGATTGTAAATATTTTTCTGAAGATTGGAAACTTATTTGTAATGAAATAAGAACAATATGATCAAGTTTTCAGCTAAACAACTGCTAATTATTTCACAATCTGAAAAAAACCTTTTGAAATAATGAAATGAAAGTCAATCATACTTCACATTTTATCATTAATTTTGAATGATAGACTAAGTTACTTTTCTCATTTAGATAAGATTATGTCAAAATTAATCTCTAGGAATAACTTTTTTGGAAAAACAGTTGCAGTTACCTGGCATTATGATGTAAATAATTTTAAAATAGTTTCCTTAGCACTCAAATAAAGTTATCTACTGAGAAATATTGTGATCTGTTTAAAGAAAAAGTTTCCACACTATTTTTTCGGATACCCTGTTCAATATTACAAAAAAATATTACTGGTTTAGTCAAATCTATTTTTTATATTGGGTTCCTGATGTTTTTAAAATATCTCTACTAGAGATAAGGAGAAATGTTATTTCACAAAAAAAATGTATTAAAAGGTTTTAAGAATATTTGGCTTAGTAGTAAGTTACTATATAGTTTGATTACTTAACAATTATCTCAATTCAAAATTGTATTTTTGGATGTTCAATCAAGAATGTATTATTGAAGAATTATGATTAAACATATGGAATTTTAAGATGTTCCAAAGAAATTTATTTTCTGAGATCCAACAAAAAAGCAGATGAAAATGAAATTTAATCAATAAATTCAGGACTTTCCTTGGTTGTTATTGGCATATGTTTTATGAATGATATTTATCAGTGAGTGCCAAATGTAAATGTGGAACAACCCAAACTATGAATTTCATCATTGACAATTGTCAAATCTATGACTATAATAATATAATGGAATAATGAATCTATTGGTAATTTTATTTTCTGGCTAATTTTTTTATGTTTTTTTTATCCTATTTTACTAACAGTTAATGCTATGTCAAATATATAATATTTCCAATTTATCCAAACCACTTCAAACACTTTATAGCAAAACTATTTATTTGTACATATATACATACACCTATGTTTTGACTGTCCTGATATCTTCTTCATAGCTGTGATATAATGAACAAAATAAAACTAAATACATAACTATATAAAAAATTTAAACAATAGAAAACTAAAAACAACATAATTTATATTTTAAAAAATCAATAAAACTGAAATAAATAATCAAATTTATAAAACAATTAATATAAAATAAAATGTACAATATAAATAAATAAACTTTACACATAAAGTAGTATAAAAAATTATGAGAATTATATAATAATAATAATAAAATTTAAAGTGTATAAAATAATATATAATTAAAGAGTTGTAGGTAATATATATACACACATATATATATATATGGTTTAAATAATATGTAATAGAGAGAGCTAGGATATAAGATAATTTTTTGAAAAAAAAAAAAGATTTTTTTAAGAAATTAAAATGAAACTGGGTTAAGTTCAAAGATTATAATGTTTATAGGTTTTACATATTAAAAAATAATAATAAATATAAAATATTATTTTTAACAGATGAATGAGTAAGGAAATAATAGATATTATATGATTTAAAATTTAAAAAAATATTAGTTAATAACCATAAAATTTAAGTTTATGAAGAATATAAGTAATTGGTAGATTGTTAATAATGATAAAATAGATAATATATTTAGATTAATAGTTGTCCTTGAATATATATATAGTTAGGAATACGCATGTATAATTTATATTTAATTTCTATTTATATTGTACATTTTATTTTATATTAATTGTTTTATAAGTTTGATTATTTATTTAAGTTTTATTAGTTTTTTTAATATATTTTATGTTGTTTTTAGTTTTTTATTTTTAAAATTTTTATATATTTATGTATTGTTTTATTTTGTTCATTATTTCATAGCTCTGAAGAAGACTGCAGGGCAGTCGAAATATAGATGTATGTATATATGTACAAATAAAGCGTTTTGCTAAAAAGTGTTTGAAGTTGTTTGGATAAATTGTATTTATAGGATATTACAGCAAAATTAAGAAAAGTGTGATTTTAGTAATATAATTTTTATTTAATGTTTAAGAATTATCTTTAAATAAAAGTCCTCTAATGTTTTGTTTTATGTCAACAGGGGATGCAAACAACATTTTTATGTAATATATATTAGTTAAACTATACATCTGTATAAAATTATTAGAATTTTATTCATTATATTATTGGAATAAAATTCAGTATCTTTTAATTAGTAAAAATAAACAGCAGTTCCTATAAATTTATATTATATCTTCCAAGTCTTTGTCTATCTTTCTATTTAATAGCTAGCAAATATTTAAAATTGTTTACAATCTTAGTTTGATAATCAACCAGGTTATTTTGTTTAAATCCTTGTCTGGGAAAATTTTCAAAATAAAAACAACAACTAAAAAACATTCTTAACATTAATTAACTTGTTAAAGTAAAGGCATTTTACATTACATTCACAACATCAGGTGCATTCTAAATATAATTTTTCACATTGATAAAAAATAAAACAATCAACATTTTATTGTAAATTTAAAATCTGTAAAAAATTAAATGTACATTTATCTACCTGATGAAGTTGGCTATATGCAACCCCCAAGGCCACTATTATAAATATAAAAAACAAAAGTATAACTAGTATAAATATGGCTGACAAACAACTTTTTATTTCAAATGCTATTATTCCATAATTTATAACTGTTTAAAAATGATTAATTTCAAGGAGTGACTAAAATCTGTTTGGTTATTAGAGTTAACATCTTATAGAAATCAATAAAAGTAGTATCACACAATTTTGATACCTTCTGTATCTTCTTGGAAAATAATATTGTTTCTATTGAAATTTTTGTTTTCTAGAGCCATCTTGAGTTTCTTCTATCAATTATCTTCATTGAAAACGATCAATGAAATTTTTGAAAATACATTTTATGTAGTTGATGACAACATCTAATTATTAAACTCTAACTTATCACCTTTACTCATTTACATTAAAACAACATAAAAATTCTTATGTCCAAGTGACAAAATATTATAAGACAATATATTTCTTAAACAATTAAATATTTCTGAAGCTAACATAAAATTTTTCTATTATGAAACAACCTTTTGTAGGAGTCTCATCAGGTATAGAGTTTTGATTATTTTTAATATTACAAAGTATTGTTTAAACTTCAATAAGAAGATTAATTGTTATTATCATAAAGAAAAACTAGAATAGATATATCATTAAAATTAAACATTTTAATTTTTTCAAAATTATTTTAAAAGAAATCAAAATACTTTATTCTTACTTGAAATATTCTTGGAAAATATTTACAAAATTCTTTTTTTAGGCATTGAAGTATAATGCTTTCATATTTCTTATTGCATTTGTATCTTTTATTTATCAAACAGAAGATCAATTAAAAATAAAAGAATATAAAATAAGAAACTTAAAAACTTTGTATTCATGTTTATCAGAAGTAATTTTATAAAAAAGTTTTTAATAAAGTAATAAAACAGTAGGAAAAGAAATATTAGGTTTTTAGCAAAAAAATAAATTGGTGTAAAAAACTTCTCATATAAATAGAAAACTATAGATGTATTTGATAGTAATGTGTATCATTATATATGTTATATGTTACTTTCAAGGTGACAAATAATAATAGATATTTAAATATCTACATCTTTTAAAGAACTTTAATCCAAAACTCATTTTAAGCCTAATTGTCAGTTACTAAATCTTTATATTACTATAACTCACCATATTTAATTTACTATTCTTCCAAATAAAAAAAAGCAGCATGTTTATTTTAAATCAAATTAGTAATAATGAATTCATTGTCTATAAACCATAATTATTTTTGTCTGTAAAACACTACTTAACAGATAATGAATAATTTTCTGGAGTATATTTTTTTCTACACAATTCTCAAGCACCATGGTTAGTAACCACTCTCTACCTTGCATGAGAGTGGTGTAGTGAATATTACACTACAAAAATTATTTAGTAAGTGGATATTCCCTAATCTAATAAATGAAGGATAAAAATATTATCTTACTTCTTAATAGAATTTCACATCTCAACATCACAGCAATTCTTAAATCCAAATAAAATGTTTAATCTTTATTAGCTACTTAAAATTTAGAATCAATAACAAATGATACAGGATTAACATTGAATTTTTTATCAATGTATTTTCAACAAAAGCTAATTCATTATAGTTTTCAATTTGAAATTGAATTCTACTGATTGATAAGATGTCCAGCATGATGTGCTTGTAAATGAATAGTTTTGTCTTCTGATTTTATCTCCAATACAGGCTTTATTAAATACCATTGTTTTAAAGGTTGTTAATTTAAAGTGCTTTTTATGCTCAAGCAAACTATTTGTGGTAATACTTTATATATTGTACAAAAATGAAATAATAGAAGATCATTTGAGTGTAAGACATCAATAGTATTATCTATAGCAAAATTAGTCAAAGTTTATTATTGGTACTGGCATGAGACAAAAACAGATTAAGTAATGTTGTGTGTGGTTAGGCTTGCAGGTTCATTTCCAAACCAACAGATACAAAAAGAACAACTATTCAACAATTAATATGTATAATTTATTAGTACAAAATATATACATACATTAGTTAAACAAATGAACAAATACAGTTGATATGCTTCAATAGTGAGATAGCCATGCAAAGTATGGACCTCACTTCCAGCTAATGATTAGCCTGAATCATGAGTTCTGGTAAGACTCTTCCAGCTATGTAGTTAGCTTGCCTCAAGTTGGCTCTAGTTCAGATGAAGCAGTTTTCAGTCCATAGGTGGGCTTGCCTCACTGCATGGACATCTCAATAATGAATAGATAAATACTTTTACTGATGGCAGAGGGTTTATTGGAGAACAGGTTTGGTTGTTCAGGTTAACAGAAGTAATTGCTCCTTGCCTTCAAAAGGTTAACTATTTAAAGGCAGATCCCCTACCTTACTGGAAACATGTGAATTCAGTGTACAAACATCAGTGAAGGTTTTAAACCCATTGAATAGAAACTAGGTGCTAGCCAATCAGGCGAGGAATCTGGAATAGTCCACTTCTGAAGGCAGGGTTAGATATGACAGGTAATATACATGTAATAATGATACCTGATCAAGGAAAAATATTTGCTTTCTTTGAACTCTGTATGTATAATGATGGAGATATGTATTGTGCCAGTCGAAAGATGTATATTAGTTTAACCCAGTTCAAATACTAGGCAAAAGTACCTTGAGACCATTCATATGCGAGATATAAAAATCAAGAATACTAAGGCATTTGCCCTATTCATCTATTTTCGAGTCTAAAGATGAACCAACAACATATCCGAGACACACATAAATTATTATATAACCCTGGCCCACAGTTTAGCATCAGAAAGAGACAAATGACTAGAATACTTATGGAAATAACTAAGTTAAATATGCACAAAATATAATATGAAGTTTTTGTGCATGCTTCGATCATTGGACAAGTAATATAAAAAGGTTAGCTAATAAAAGATTGAAATAATGTTAAAAGACTTAAGCTTATTAGTTTATATAATATATTTTAATAAATGTGATTTTAAAATATTAGAAAAGTTTTAACTATCTCCGCTATTCTCCGATTGATTAATGATAAATAATTTTACAATAAGGCGGATGGCAATTATGTAATATTTTGCAGTCTAAGTATTACTTTTCCAATTTAAATAAAATTATTAACTTGCGTCCCCTCGATAAAGCAAAATTAAAATAACACTTCCACAAAGCATTTTCTAGTTGCTTTGTGCTTTGTAAACAATTTTAAAATTTTCAAAGACATCTATGATTATCTAATATAAAACTATGGGACTAAAAGTGAATAAAGAAAGCGTTATCGAGATCAAGTTGGCAAACAAAAAAGAAACTTAACTAATATTTAAATTACAGATATTATTTTAAATTGGAAATATTTGTAAATGGAAAATAACTTACACTACAATGAAACAAGACAACATTTATACAACACACTAAAATGAGGAATAGCAAAGGGGAAAAGTTAAGTATGAAATAAATGATCAAATGAAAGATAAATATAAATCTAATATTAGTCTAATAAGAAAAAAAATATTATAAATATAAATTAAAGAAACAATTAATGAAAGGTATTTGTAAAAAGGTAAAGTATTAGTTCATGAGGAGTTGTATAAAGTTACCAGTCCTTGTTTCTTTGATCCAGTTCCCTCAACTTCCGTGGCTTGATTACTTATATTGGGGTTTGTCTGGACAAAGGGATTTGAAATATGCAGCATTTTACATGAAGTGCACAGACATGGTTGACTCTTATGGCATTTTGATGGATTTAGGGCCCCTATGGCAGGCAAAGCTGTTGTTCCTAACTGCCAAACATGGTCACATCCACCAATTAATAGAACTTTTAACAGGTTGCATGTTGGAACTCTGAACAGGAAATTTTCTGCAAAACTAGGACTCTGTTGTTTTCCACATTTGTTTTCAGAGCAACCTTGGAGGATCACTTAAAGCACAAAATGCTGACTTATCAAAGCATAGGATCTGGATAAATCTTCAAGCACAAGATCAGAATAATTTAAAGGAATAAAATCTGAATAAATTCAGGAACAAAATCTGAATGATTTTAAAAGCAAAATATAAATAATCAGTCTTAAAAGCCATAGATCTGAATAATTTTAAAAGAAAATTCTGAATAATAATTCAGTCTTGAAAGCCAAAAGTCTGAAACATTCAAAGCAAAGGATATGCATGAATAAGCATAAGACAATTTTAAAAGCAAAATCTCAATAATTTCAAGAACAAAATCTCACTGATTTTAAAATTAAAATCTCAAGAATCAAATCTTTTGTTTTCTCCATCTTTTATACCTTTCTGGAGATATTATTTTATTGTTTTGTGTATGATTTTAGATCTTGATAGGCCCCCTATGCTCCTTTGTTTCAAAGTAACTTTTTGCTAAAAATAAACTTTCATTTTTTATTATCGATTTCTGCATTTAACTTTGAATTTGATTTAATCAAAAAGGCCATCTTTAATTTGCCTTGAATGGACTAACTAATTGAACAAATGCCATTCCTTTAGAAATGCTAGCAGGATTTTCTTAAAATAAAATCATACACCATATTTTAAGAAAAATTAAAAGAAAAATATCTTATTATTTCTTTTAATAAAATAACAGTTTAGTTCAACAGAATTTTGCATTTAATCATATATATATACGCTTCCATATATTTATATATGGTAATTTTTTTAATTGCATTTAATCATATAATCATATATATATATATGCTTCCATATATATATATGTTTGATTAATAAATTTTGAAAAGGACATTTTAATAACAATTTAATCTTAAACATAATTTTACTTCAAAAAGAAATATTTTAAAGTAAAATAGATAATTGAATAAGTGTTAAATGTACAAAATGAAACATGTTAATTTTATATTTAATGCAAAATCCTGTTGATACTTGGATATAAACTTAACCTAGGTGTACAGTATTGGTAAGTTTACAGAAGGCTGTGAAGCTAGGATTGGACTTCCAGATCCATTGCTTTATTTCCCAATAGTTAGTGAGGAAAAAATGTTATAAGAAATGCAGTTGCTTCAGGTTAGATATAAAAATTTGTGCCAGGTGAGTTCAAGCCTAATTCTTTAATTTGCTGTAATATTTACACACTTTATTTAACTAACTAACAGTCTTATTTTCTATTCTGTTTATTGTCTAGTCATTATTCAATGTCATAAGCCTATGTTGGGTCCTGTATTGTTCCTAATCTAACAAGTTATGCTTTTTTTTCTATATTTTCTGGGATCCGGTGGTAACAAGGTTTTAGGTTTCTAGCATTATACACATCTTTTATACCATGACTATCTTCCAAAAGAAAAACATTCCCTCCATATTTCTTTTTCAGCTGGTCCTTGATATATTGGGGAAAACGTTTTAAATTTTTTCCATGATGCATTACTTGGTCTAGGGTCTTTCAGTCACACTTGCTCCCCTTGCCTGAATTGATATTGCCAGTTTCATTTTTTATTTTTCTGATGCAGAGCCTCCCATTTTAATCATACATATGCTATCTTTTGATCTTGTAGTTGATCTATTTTCTCCTCTTCCATTGGCATTTTGGTTTTGAATAGCTGAGGACATGCTCTTCCATAATGCAGGCATGTTGGAGTAAATCCCATTGACTCGTTTATTGTGTTGTTAATGTATTGTACCAGCTTTTCAGTTTTATTTACCCAGTCCTGCTGGTTGGTTGGTATATATGTGTGAAAAAGTTGCATTATTTCTCGCATGACTCTTTCGCAAGGGTTAGCCTGAAAATTTCTAATGGAAGTTAGCTTATGTTGAATTTCTTGTTTAGCTATCCATGTCTTCCATTTTTTTGGATGTAAATGCTGTGCCATGATCAGATATCACTATCTAAGGTTTTTCTAACTTCCGGCAACTGCTTTTCCCAAAGTGCCTTTATTGCTCCTCTAGAGTTCACTGTCCTTACTGAGTATGCTTTCACGTACTTTGAAAACACATCATACATGACAAACAGATACTGAAATCATCAAAACATCAATAGTGGGTCATAATGATCTACAGATAGCAGCTCATTTGGTTTAGATGTGATGAGCAGTTTTGGCTCTCCTGCATACAATCGATTTGTGACCTTGCTCTGAGCACAAATCTCACAGATTTTTAACACACATAATAACTGTGAGTATATCACTGGCCAATAAAATTGATGTTTTATTGCTTCTTCTACTCTGTGAGGACCATAATGTCCCACCAATTGATGGATGTGGGTAATAATTTGGTTTCTCAATTTGTGTGGTATTATGACTTTCTATGGACTGTGAGGGCTTTTGGTATTAATCTGAAGAATCCCATCCATTATTCAGTATTGATTATAATGCCTATTGTTTGCCATTTTAGATGTAATAAGGTTAATTATATCCTTATATTGAGCACCCTGGGCCTGCCAATAAGCTAAATTCTGGAGGTGAGATTTCACTGTGCTTCCTGCTGTGGTCATCATTATATTCATTGCCTGGTTTCCTAAGCATATTATGAGCAGCCATGGGCACAGGGTGGCAGCTTAAAACATCAGCCACAATTTTCTGTGATCCTGGCAATAAATGATACTATACCAAAACTGTTGAAAAATCAGGCTCCACCTTATCAATCTGTAATTTTTTTAGGAAACTCTTGTTCAGAAATTCCAAACATTTGTGGTCAGTTATGATTACCACTTATGATCCCCACAAAACTGTTTAAATTTCTGGCATGTCCACAATATTGCTAACATCACCTGTTCTGTTGTTGTATAATGCTTTTCTGCCCCTCTCAACATCCAACTTATAAAGTATAACACTTGATGCTCATTTTTATTCCCAATTTGAAACAATATAGCACCCAAACCTTGCCTACTGCTATCTGTTTGAACATAAAAGTGGCAGGTAAAATCTGGATGATATAACATTACTGTTTCCAGGAACTTATCTTTTACTTTACACATTTCTTGCTCTTACCTCTCTTTCCATTCCCATTTTTTACTGCTCTTCTTTATTAATTCAATTAGCTGAGTGGTGTAATAAGCAAATCTTGGATAGAAGCAGTGATAGAAATTACACAATCCTAGAAATGCTTGAACCTGCTTCTGGTTGGTGTGAGATGGGAAATTCTTTATAGCTTCTATTTTTGCAAGATGGGGTTTGACACCTTGATTATTTACATCATGGCCCAAAAATTCAATTCCTCAACTGCAAATAAACTCTTTTCCATATTGATACTTATATTTTCCCATGTGCATTCACGAAAGAAGCTTTCCAAATGATGCAAATGCTCATTGATATCTTTTGAGGTGATCCCGATATTGTCCAAGTAACAAACCATGTGTTTCTGTATTTGAAAAGACAAAACATTCTTCAAACATCTCATGAGGCCTGCTCTACTGTTAATTAAACCAAATGGAACCCTCTTGAATATGTGAGCCTGGCCATTGTAACAAAATGCCATATATTTCTTGTCTCAGTGGTCCAATGCCATTTGCCACTAACTAGCTGTCATGTCCATGGTCGAGAATACAATCTTCCCTGTGAGCTGAACAAAAGTTTCATGCATTGGCAATGACACATCATGTTCTGGAATGGTAACATTATTTAGTCAACATGCATCCAAACACAAACACATGTTTCCATTTTTTTCTTAATTACAGTCAATGGGTTATTGTATGGTGAAGGAGCCTGTTTTATAATATCCCATTTCAGCATCTGCTTTAATTGTTTATCAATTTCCTCTTTGTATTGGAATGGATAGGATATGTTTTTGTTTGCTGATATGATTCCTCCCTAAGCCTAATTCGGTGGTATACCCCCTAATTTTTCCTGGTACACTAGAAAATACCAATGCATATCTTTGTAATATTTGTTGTAACTGCTGACTATGCTCCTTATCCTTAATTGTTGATATGCTAACATTTTGTTTTATCATTTCCTCATCAATTGCTTGTACAACACAACTGCCAATGGGGTGATTATCTTGATCCACTGTTGTAAATGGGACTTGTATGTCTTCTATAATACATTTCCTCATTGGGTAATGTATGATACCTTGATACTGCTGAAGGAAATCTGAACCTAATACCAAGTCCTGCAACAACCTGTCCATTACCATGAAGGTGTGATTAAAGCATTTGCCACTAATCGTAATCTCAATCCACATCTGGTATCATTCACTATTCATTTTTTTTCCATTCAGCAGTGTTAACTGGATAGGGCACCTGGGGAACTTTAAGTATCTTGGGTCGCTTTCATATTCTGTGGCTAGTTTTTTTGATACAATAAATGCTTGACTGCCTGAGTCAACTAATGATTGTATTTTATTATCATTTATATTTACTTGGATGACTGGGTTTCCATTTGTACGTATGTCTTCTTTGTTATCCTTTTTTTGGACAATTACTGTATGAGATGTCACTGCTTTCCTATTTTCTACTCTTGAAAGGTTTGTCATCTTTTGTTTGGTAGTATTTTTATTTGGAAATTTTACCTCCCTTTTATTTCTGTCTTCAGCAAAATTTCCATATTCAATAGCTGTCAGTATATGAGTCATACCTTTAATACCCTGCACTTGACTGCTTATCATTATTTTTCTTATCCAAGATGGCATGTTATGTGAAATCATTAATACTATTTGTGTTTCCAGATAGTTGAATGCACTTAGCAATTTTATTCTATTCACCTGCCTCACGAAAAACTGTGCATAGGTCTCATGATGGTTATCTGGTAATTTTTCATGCATGATGGAATATATTAGACCTTTTTGCTGTTCTGCACTCCAATACATGGACATCACTGCTTTTTTATATTCACTAAGTGTTAGTAGTTGTTCAGTCTATGTCTTCCACCAGTCAGTCTCTGGTGGATTCCTTCAAATGATGACTGGAGATCACCACTTTTTCTTGTCGAGTCATATTTTGGAATTGGAAAAACATCTTTAAGATCTAGGTGGTGTCTAGGGTTTCAACCTTGTTCCCCTGTAAAACATTGTATGTGGATAAACATTGCCACAGAAGATGTTACAGGATTTATTATTATTGGAGTAAAGATTTGACTGCCTTGCTGCATCTGGATTGGGTTCAAAGTCTGAAGATTTTTTTGTTTTCTCTCTATCCTCTTTCATTTGTTAATTTTCTTCTCTTCCTTGCATGTCATGTTGTATAGACAAGTCCAAACAGTGAGTGGCTTTGACTGTTTCATCATCAATCAATGATTTGACATCAGCATCATCTTGATCCTGTGTTCTATGTTTATTCTGCCACATTACTTGAGTGTCATCATCTGGTGATGCTTTTTTCATAATACTCTGTTTATGATGGCATTCCACATTTTTTTTCTAAATGGTTTAACCTTTCTGTTGTATTTCTCATGAATTATTTGAACATGTCACCATCATTTTTTCTTCCTCTCTAAATTCTTTGATGAAAACTACCATGTTATATTCTTGGTCATTATGTCTGCATGTTGAGATCTTGGGAAGATTGAATACTATCTCCTCACTGTCATAGTCTTTGTCTCTATTCTGATCATCCATTTTTTATACAGGCTATTTCATTATTCAACAATACCTTATTTATAACTTATTTTAGTCTTTTATGAAAATTACATCTATCTCTACTTAACCTAGAGACAACCAGAAAAAAAAAATAAAGAAGATAATTATATCATTAATATAAGTGTTTAGCTACTCTATGTTTTTGTATATTCCTATACTTTTAAGTAAAACAAAATTTTATTTCATTTGTGAAATAAATCAATATTATGGTTTTTATTTTATATAATTAACTCTTTTAATTTTTTATTGTATTTATAATCACAACTTTGCCTACCTCTCAAGGTCCTATTTTAAACAAATGCCCAAATGTGTCAGTTTGTACAATGGAAAAAAATCTTGCCCTATCTGTGTCTGTTTTGTATTAATTCTACATATATATGAATCTCCTCACTTTACTTCTATATTTTTTATATTTCATTATTAATGTCGCAACAATTAAATTATTTACTGCTGCGTTCTTGTCACAATATAATCACAAATAATACACTTACAGCTTGACCCAGCTTTCTCTGACACCTGAAACAACCAAAAAATGCATTTACATTAATACAACAACTTTTTATATATCAAAAGGGAATATGTAAGCAAAAATATACATATGTCATGTTTAAATTATTTTGGCTCACTAAGCATACATTGTTATGTTGATCATCTACTATACTTATGGTTTGGTTTATTTGTAATACGATATGAGTGATTACACTTGCTGAAAAATTTATTTGATAGAAGGGCATCAGTCAACAATGTAATAGCCATATCAAATATACATTTTAATGGATAATGATCCAATCACACATTGATGAAGATTTATAAAGTTTAAAGTAATTAAATTTATTTTAAGTTTCACTTTTTTTTTTTTTTTAAAAATTCTTCCTCATATTGATTCTGTTAAATTAAAAAATCTCTGCACATATAAGTAAATGCTATGTTTTACATGATTTTAAAATTTTTATCTTAGGACATATAACACTAAGTAAGGTAATATGTATGATCTGGATTCAAAACCATGCTACCATTTTGGTCATGACAAAAAACATATAAATTCATACAGCCAAAGTATGATTAACAAAACAAAAAAAAATTAAAATAAAATCCCATGATAACTGCTACTCCGAATTATGAACCTGGGATCGAAACCAAATACTATTTTGGTCACAACCCGAAATAAGTTATACAATTATCAAGCAATTTTAAAAACTGTTTAAAAACATTTACATAAAAATGGGTTTTACTGAACTATAAATGAATGTCTACAATATACACCCATATATATATGAATATATACTTCACTAAATAAGCATATATATGACAACATATCAATATACAAACAGATATACCTATATTAATATTTATTTTATCATCATGTACATGATTATATTATGAAAGGTTTGTCATATGGCAGACCGCATACTCCTATTATTTCAGGTTAGTAAGCACTGGTGCAAATATAATGAGGAGACAATGATTGCAAATGTAAACCTATTCTTCCGGGCTACTCAGCAATCCAGAACTCTAAAATGTAAAGGGTTTTTACCTAACGGTTACTAAAAGGGTCTTCACCAAAATGGTTACTAAAAGGGTTTTCACCTAATGGTACTCAATAAATGATTCCAAACATAATCCAGACTGAGAAAAAATCTTAAAGGTGGCTGAAATATATGTTATACAAAACACATTTATATATGTATTTTTGTTAAAAACTAATATTAACGCATTTACTATTTATCAAGTTGAAAATTAAGTTTAATATTTTTTTTAAAAAAAAAACTTTTACTTATATATTACTATTTGCGAGGAAACGTAATTGCAAAATTAAAAGCGAATTTTTTTTTTTGCATGATTATAATTATTCGTTATGTATAAAAAGAAATGAAACACAGAGAAAGTGAAAAAAAAATTTGCTGACACCGTATGTTGACACGTGTCAATTTGAAATAATCAAACTTTTTGATCTCACAAAAAATTCTTACTAACGGAAAAAATGTTATCTATTAGATTTATACAAAAATTCTATTATTATTTGTAATTTTTACTATATATTAACACTGCCGTATGTACAGTATATTTAAAAAAAAAAATTATTATACCAAAAGTTCTCATGAATAAGCAATACTAAAATAAAATAAAGTACATAAACTATTTTAAGGGATGATGGGTATTTATTTGACATTTCTGCCCATATCGAAGCTAAATACTTTATATGACAAAAAATATGGTGACTGGCCATGACAAATCTACTAATCAGAAAAAAAATTGCTTTAACTCTAACATATTTAATCTCCTTTATAAAATTAGAAAAACAAACTGACAGACTGTGAACCTTTTTTTAAAATAAAACTTTCATTTTATCTAACAATAAAACTCAGGAAACTTTTTTTTTACATTATGACACATTTAACTTTTTCTTTATATCCAAAAAATGAAATTTGGCTCATATTAGGAGACAAACTCGGGCAAAAATTTACGTATATTTCTATACCTTTTTTATATTATATTTGACACAAACTCTCAGGCTGCTAATTTTTAAAAAACAATGAAATTCATCTCTTGTTGGCAACAAACTTGGGGAAAAATTTTATACATATACCTATATTTCCAAATCCCCTATTCCTATCTTTCCAAAGAAATAAAATTCAGCCCACATTGGTCATCAAACTCGATGGGAAAAAAATCTACTGTGCAAGTCGAATGATGTAAATTGGTTTAGCCCAGTTTAAATATTAGGCAAAAGTACCTTGAGGCCACTCATATGTGATATATAAAAATCAAGAATACTAAGGCCTCTGCCCTATTTGTCTATTTTCAGTCTAAACACAAACCAACAACATATCTGAGACAAGCATAAATTATTTTATAACTCTGGCCCACAGCTTAGCATCAGGGAGAGACAATGGACTAGAGTACTTATGAAACTAACTAAGTTAAATGAGCATAAAATATAATATTAATTAAGTATTTGTGCATGCTTGGATCATTGGACACGTAATATAGAAAGGTTAAGCTAATAAAAGGATGAAATAACATTAGAAGACTTAAGCTTATTAGTTAAATAATATATTTTAATAAACATGATTTTAAAATATTAGAAAAGTTTTAACTATCTCTGCTATTCCTCCATTGATTAATGATAAATAATTTTACAATAAGGCAGATGGCAATTATGTAATATTTTGTGGTCTAAGTATTATTTTCCCAATTTAAATAAAATTATTAACTTTTGTCTCCTTGATAAAGCAAAATGAAAATAACACTTCCACAAAGCATTCTCTAGTTGATTTGTGGTTTGTAAACAATTTTAAAATATTCAAAGACCTCTATAATTAACTAATATAAAACTATGGGACTAAAAGTGAATAAAGTAAGCATTATTGAGGAGATCAAGTTGGCAAACAAAAAGAAAACTTAACTATTACTTAAATTACAGATGTTATTTTAAATTGGAAATATTTTAAATGAAAAATAACTTACACCACAATGAAACAAGACAACATTTATATAACACACTAAAATGAGGAATAGCAAAGGAGAAAAGTTAAGTATAAAATAAATGATCAAATGAAAGATAAATATAAATCTAATATTAGTCTAATAAGAAAAAAATTACCTTATAAATATAAATTAAAGAAACAATTAACAAAAGGTATTTATAAAAAGGTAAAGTAATAGTTCATGTGTGATATATTATGTTACCAGTCCTTATTCCTTTGATGCAGTTCCCTCGATGTCCGTGGCTTGATTACGTACATTGGGATTTGTCCAGACAAAGGGATTTGAAATATGCAGCATTTTACATGAAGTGCACAGACATGGTTCACAATTCAGGTTTACTATTGGTTTTATACTTATGGAATTCTGATAGATTTAGGACCCCAACAACAAGCAAAGCCATTGTGTCTAACCACCTAACATGGTCACATCTTACCAAATTAATAGAACTTTTAACAGGTCGCATGTTGGAACTCTGAACAGGATATTTTCTGCAAAACTAGGACTCTGTTGTTTTCCACATTTGTTTTCAGAGCAACCTTGGAGGATCACTTAAAGCACAAAATGCTGACTTATCAAAGCACAGGATCTGGATAAATCTTCAAGCACAAGATCAGAATAATTTAAACAAATAAAACCTGAATAAGTTTAGGAACAAAATCTGAATGATTTTAAAAGCAAAATCTGAATAATCAGTCTTGAAAGCCAAAGGTCTGAATAATTTTAAAAGCAAAATCTGAATAATAATAATTCAGTCTTGAAAGCCAAAATCTGAAACATTCGAAGCACAAGATCTGCATGAATAAGCATAAGACATTTTTAAAAGTAAAATCTCAATAAATTCAGGAACAAAATCTCACTGATTTTAAAAGCAAAATTTCAACAATCAAATCTTTTGTTCTCCCCACATTTTATACCTTTCTGGAGATATTCTTCTATTGTTTTCTGTATGATTTTAGATCTTGATAAGCCCCCTATGCTCCTTTGTTTTGAAAGTAACTTTTTGCTAAAAATAAACTTTCATTTCTTATTATCGATTTATGCATTTAACTTTGAATTTGATTTTATCTAAAAGACCATCTTTAATTTGCCTTGAATGGACTATCTAATTGAACAAATGTCATTCCTTTAAAAATGCTAGCAGGCTTATCTTAAAATAAAATCATAGGACATATTTTAACAAAAATTAAAAAAAAAAAAACATCTTATTATTACTTTTAATAAAATAACATTTTAATTCAACATAATTTTGCATTTAATCATATATATATATATATATAGATAGATAGATAGATAGATAGATAGATAGATAGATAGATAGATAGATAGATAGATAGATAGATAGATAGATAGATAGATAGATAGATAGATAGATAGATAGATAGATAGATAGATAGATAGATAGATAGATAGATAGATAGATAGATAGATAGATAGATAGATAGATAGATAGATAGATAGATAGATATATTGAATTATTACTTCAAGATATTTTAGGTTTTGGAGAATATACTATTTCATCATCGTTTGATTTTGTAGATAAAATTAAGAATATAAATATAGATTTACATGACACAATTTGTACTTTTGATATAAATGAAATGTATGGATCAATAGATAGAATAGAGTCAATTAATATTATTTATAATGCTCTTGTTTCAAAAAATGTAAAGTCTGATATTATAAATTTTATTATAAAAGTATTGCAGTTTATTGATAAAAATATTTATGTTAATTTTAATAATGAATATTATAAAATGAATTTTGGTTGGCCAATGGATCTTCTTGCTGTTGCTCAAATTTGTAATTTTGTTATATCAATATATGAAAGTAAAATTTTAAAGCAATTGAAATATCAAGAAATTAAAGTATATCATAGATATGTGGATGATGTTTTTATTTGTGGAAAACAAGAATTAATAATCAATTTATTTAATGAATTAAATGAGATTAAGGATGATAAAAGGGTTATAACTAAAGAGAAATACATCCATAAAATTCTTGGATATTCAAGTTACTCTTAATGATTACAGTTTAGATTATCTTATGTTAATTAAACCAATTGAAACTAGAGGTTTTATTCCATATGAATCACATGTACCTAGTCAAAGCTGTCTGGATTGAAATCATTCTTATTTCGAAATGAAAAATTATGCAAATATTCTAGTGATAAAATTAAAAATGTACATTTATTTGTTAATGACTTATTGAAAATTGGTTATTATAAAAATGCTATTGCTAATATTATTAAAGGATTTAAAAGAAATCAACACTATAATAAAATTAAAAATAAAAATATCAAAATGAAATGGATTTCAATACCATTTATATCAGATGAGCAGGTCAAGTTTATTAGGAAAATTTATAATGTTTTGTGTCAATTGCTTTTTTCTACAAATAACATAAATAGATTGCTTAATAATTCTAAAATTCAAAATTCAAAGTTTAATCAAAATTCTATTATATAGATTGATATGTGGATGTGGCATACAATACATTGGTGAATCTAAGTGTACATTTGAGAAGAGAATTAAAGAACATATGCTTTTATATAATAGAATTCAAAAAGAGAATCAATATGGAACAGATGTAAATAAACCTTCATCATCTGTTATATTTGATCATAATAAATCTTGTCAATATGGATTTAAATTTGATTAAAAAAATATGAAAATTATTCAAATTGAACGTTGTTATAATAAACGTAAAATAAAAGAGGCTATGTTGATTTCAAGAAATCGTCAAATTTTAATGAATCGCCAGTCATCAAATGTTAAGATAACAGAATTGTGGGAAATCTGAATTGAACTATGGGTATTGTTAAGGGTTGTCTCATTTTGATTATTCAACGTTATATAGTTGATAAAGACTACAAAGTGTATAGTCGAAAGTACTTCTAAAAGAATATAATTTATATAAATTGTACTGTATTTTGATATATATATATATTGATTTGTATATTACATATATATATATATATATATATATATGTTTGATTAATAAATTTTGAAAATGACATTTTAATAACAATTTAATCTTAAACAGAATTTTACTTTAAAAGAAATATTTTAAAGTAAAATAGTTAATTTAATAAGCGTTAAATGTACAAAATGAAACAAGTTAATTTTATATTTTATGCAAAATCCTGTTGATACTTGGATATAAACTTAACCCAGTTTTACATTATTGGTAAGTTTATAGAAGGGTGTGAAGCATGGATTTGGACTTCCATATCCATTGCTTCAGTATTAATAAGTCCTTTTTAAATCAAGTTTTCTTATGTATGGCCTATCAATATATACCTACAATTTTATGTTAATCAATTTAAGTTTTTGTCCAAGTGTTTAATGACTAGGATTACATCATCAGTATCAATATTCCAATAATATTTGGATTAGATGGATGGCTATAAGTTTTTATTTTACGTTTAGAGTTTGTCATTCATTGACAGTGAATGCATAGTGTTGAATTTGATATAGAGACTAATTTTGTATTTTCTATTTATCAAATTCCAAAATAAAAAGTATATAATAATATATCTTGCAACAAATATAGTATAATGACACTCCTTTTTGTTAGTTGAAATATATTCCTATGCAGAATATACAATTACTTATTTGTTCTTTTAAATTAATTTTTTTTAGAAAAAGATTTTACTCACACTCCTATAACAGTTGTAATTCATTATGATTATTAGCTAGAAATGCTATTTCCAAACTGATCTTGAAACATTTCAATAAAGTAAAGTTTGTATTTTTTCATTTACGTATGCTGAAAAAATGGGTTAAAATACCTTTATCATTATCACTGCAACCTTCTGAATCATCATTAATAATCACAGACTAATGTGTGATTTACAAATATAACAACCTAGTTATCATGTGTGACAAGGACCTACATCTTTCTACTTTCATAGAAGGCAGAAGATTTGTAAATAGGACTACATAACTTTCAATTTTCCCTAAATCCAAAACTTCTATTTAAAACTATTTTTTAATATATGAGTTATATGTGATTAAATTGATTTGAACAAACATCACAAATGGGGTCAACAAGTCTGAATTGTGTTTAAAACAATTGATATAAAAAGTAATCATTTTTATCTATATAGTTAAACCGAGAACATATTATTCTGTAAATATTTATAATCGCTTTTTCACATTTAATATAGAAATATTACTAAAAGCAGTAACAATTCGTTATGACTGGTTTCTACACTATATCAAGTGAAGATGTTAGTAGGGACAATGAGAAGATGGAAAACGTTGTTTGCATTGTACAGTATTAGAATAGCATTTAGTCTCCAGTAAACAATATTTATATTACTCGTCATCCGGAAATATTTTGTTCTGGTTATTTTTATGGGTTGTTAGCAATGAACTCTAATATATAAAAGTTATTTCTCTTTTCACTTCCTGTGATAGGTATTGTTAAAAAGTATTGGACCTGGTTTGATAATATATATATATATATATGTGTCTTTGAGATAGAGAGATCGCGATATGGGAAAGTTAAGATATGATAAATGCTATGACAAAATAATGTTTCAAATATATATATTTAAAATTATTGTACAAATAAAGTAAAGTGAACACATATTTCAAATTTTTAAAAAAATGGTATACTGAGTACGAACTAAACAAAAATTCTTGCAAAACTATATATTTTTTTTTTCAAGAGATTCTAATAAGTGGTAATTATTTATATTGCTTTATGTAATTATTTGATTTATAATGAATAATGGTCTAAGAAAGAAAGTGTTATATTTCCTAATTTAAATAATTTGTAAATTGTTTTCTTATCTTGTATATTTTTAAAAAAAAATCGCAATATTTCAAACAGTAGTTGTCTCGAGTCATCTTTCTTTAGATTTTTCTTTTTTTGTAATTGTATTTATTATTATTATTATTCATTCTTTCTAAATTTCATTTCTGCTTACATGCACATGTCATTAAGATGTACTTGATCCTTGTATTTTTTTTCCAATTTAGTCCCCTCTTCCCATTAGATTTATAGTTACATGACGATTTTGAAAATGGTTTGATGAATATGCATTCAAGTTGAGATAATTCTTGATTTTCTATTTCCGCGCAATAATTTATCATTATTTTTGTTAATAGCAGGAGAGGAAAAAAACATTGTTAAAATTTGTATCTCTTGGGTAAAAATAATCAAAATTACTGAATGAATTCTGCAATTAATTTTTAATAATTCGTTTTAACATTATTTAAACATTAGATTCAAATATGTTTGAGATTTTTTTTCTCGTTATAATATTATTATCAACCATTTATTATTATACTTTAGTCGTATATTTAATTAGTTTCTTTAAGAAAATATTAGTTATTTATACAGATCACCATGCCTTTCTGTTTCTATATATAAGTAACGAAGATTTTATTTTATATATCTTAATATAAAGCTGAGCACTGATTGTATATATGTTTGGAAATAGTAATCTGGACCAAATGATGATTGCTGGTTTAACATGAAATACGTATATTGGTGATTATTTATCTTTTCAACATGTGTATGATCAGGTGGGTCGGCAATATAAGATGACATGGAGAGCTGAGGGTCATGTGAAAATCCGAGTTTGAATCCCTAATATTTTATATATTTAAATTAAAATAGAAAACAAAGATACAATTTAAGATAATGTTGCAATAACTCATTAAAGAGCTAAAAAGGAATTCACTAATTTTAATGTTTATACATAATTAAAGTGTGTTACTAAATCAAAGTTTAAATATAATATTCATGATTATTTTGCTGAAAAAAAAAATACATTTTTGCTGATTTAAATACTATTTGTTCTTTAATTTATTATGTATTTATTTTTTTGCAATAAACCATGCATCTATGATTTTGTATTTATGATCATTTCTCTCTTTGCCCATTATTTTAACACAACTTGCATCAAAAGTAGGGCAATGTTGCCTTTCATGATTGTAACATTGTATGTTTTCTGTGATTATCTATACATCAGAGAATGTTACATTATTCTTGTTTTAAGGTTTGCCATCTTTCATCATAACATATATATATATATATATATATATATATATATATATATATATATATATATATATATATAATATATATATATATATATATATATATATATATATATATAAAAAAAAGGACAGTTGTTTTGACTATACCCTATAATATAAACCAAATTGGGTCAATCCAGTGTTCATATTTTATCTTTTATGTTGTTAATCAGTTTTTTTTTTAAATTAATGTGCATTCTAAATCCCACATTATATTTGTCTGAACAAATATGTGCTATTTTGTTACACTTGTGTGGTAAGTATGGTATGGTGATCGAGTTAATATTGTTATTTCTATAATTAATGATTTTATTTCTATTTTTGTTTTGAATTCCTGTTTATATAAGTGTATGTGTATTCTGTTGTATTCTGTTTATGTCAACTTAGCTACTATGATTCTATGTTTCTAATTTGTTCAGATTCAAACTAACAAATAATTATTATGGTATAGAAAACGTTTTAATCCCCCATATTTATGTGATGTGGTACTTGTGACGTTCAATCTATACATCCTCTGATATGAGAGCATTTAATAATAATGTTTATCACAGTTTATTATGGACTCTCTTTGCTTTTTAATCAAGACATTGAATATGTTTAGCTTCTTTGACTCAATGGTCCAGGTTAGTTTAATTGATTGAATATGTGATTGATGATATATTGCAATGTGCATATAAATAAAAGATCAATACAAGATATGTCAATACAATTCTTATGTACAATATTTAAATATAGATATAGTTTATATTTAAATCTTGTGCATGTTTAATAGAAGTTCAATTAAATTAGTTTCTTTATAAGTAAAGGTCTGACAACATATAATTATGCTATTGGATAGATCTGTTGTCCATGTACCAAACATTTCATACACATTACCTATATATGTGGTCACAATGTCTTTATCTATTCATGTCAAAAATTTTACACTGAATTATTTTCTGAGTATATTTATTCCTATATTTATTAATAACTTGTTATATTCTAATAGATTCTTTTTAGTTTACTGTTCCATAAAGTTCTGTGACATGAAAAAAAAAACCCATTTTATGTTCATTGAAAATGGTAGTATTTTAAATAAAGTTCACAAATTCAAATGAAAATTTTTAAAGTGTATGGCCAAAACATAACTCTTCCTTCAGTAATTATGCTATGTATTTGGATGTTTCATAATAATACATTTCTTTGAAGTCATTCATTAACCTTTTGCATGCGTGATTCATTTAAAAGTGAAGTGGCTTGTTATCACTCTAAATTGGTCACATTTCGTACTACGATTATGATTTTGTGCTCTTTTTAAAGATTATGTGATGTGATGATGTGATTTAATGTATTATGGGTTCTCCATAAAGGAAGTCAAGAATATCTCAGCATTATGCCCAAATAAACCTGTTAACCACTTTATTTTACATTGCCCACTCTTAATTTACCCATAATCTGCTCTATCCCATTTCCACAACATAATCTTTGTCAACTCTATAACCTTTATATCTAAATCCTCCTTATCTTTTCCCAAACCCAGCATAAAAACCAATAATTCACTTTCTGTATAATCACTTTTTTCATATTTATTTTTAAAAAAAAAGTTGTGTAAGATGCTGCCCTCTCTTAAATTATTTTACAAATAAAAAATCAATAAAAATGACCTTATATGTCAAACAAAAAAAATAATGCCCCTTCTTAAATCTTATTGGCTATTAAATTTTGACAACAAATAAAATGGCTGCCAAAAAGTAAAGAGTTACAATCTGTGTTTGTTTTATTTCAAAAATGATACACGAATGTTTTAGACCATTTTGACAGTATTTTTTGACAAATTATAAATTATTATAATAAAATATGCTAAAAATAAAATTATTTTGGAAAAATAGTTAAGACTTTTAACAAAAAATATTTGATCATGTCTTAGCAAAACATTTTGATTGATGAGTAAGATTTCATTTTACATTTTCCACTAGCGAAAATTTATATAATTATATAATAACAATTTATTTTTGAAAAAACTTTCATTCATTTTCATCACCTGACAAATTATTAATATACTTTTTACAAACAAAACTAAAGTGAATATAATATTAAAAGATGAATATATTTTGACATTTGAGTTTGTAAGTTGACCATTTAAAAGTTTTGACTTTTACCTCATTCAGCCAATAAAATAATTAGCACTCTAAAGGTTAATAGGAGTGGGTCATGCTCTTTGTGCATGTTATTATTTACAAAAATTTTAGATATAAAATTGAGTAAACATACAGTTTTTAAATTAATGCATATATTTTAAAATATAATAATACTAACTATAAATAGTCAATAGAAATCCAAGCCATATAACACATTACTCAACTTTTAAGCTTGTAAATAAAAAATAAAGAGCTCTGCTAATTTGCTTTAACAAACTTTATTGATAAATGCCAGCAAACAAAGCATTTAAAAATTTCTATCTCAAGAACCACTCATTAGCCTCAAGAGGCTAAGGAGAAGCTAAGGAGTGGTTTTCAAGTTAGAGATTTTTAAATGCTTTGTTTGGCTGGAATTTATCAATAATCTTGTTAGAGCTGATTAGTGGAGTTTTTTATTTTCTTATAATAATATTGAATTTGGTTATTGTAAGTCATAAAAATTATCTTTGAAATTACTTATTGTACTCAGTGAAATGCATTTTTTCTTTTGTTATCTTTAGTTATAAGCTTTTATTTTATAGTGCTATGTTTTATATATTGTAATACATTAAAGATCAGCCTTTTCAAACGATTGTGTATGCGCTTTTATGAGTGTTAATATCTTTAGTGATGAAAATCTTTACATTAAGTCTGTCATAAATAAATGCATTGATTGTCTTGGAAGAATACTGGATTAAAATTAAATAAAGTACTATACATTAATCAAATTTAAAAGAATAATCAAAATACTGTAATCTGTAATATTGTTATGTACTGCTACCCTTTTTTTATTCTTTGTAAAATTTTATAATAAATCAAAGAAGCATTTTCACTTCTTCAATTCAAAATTATTTAAGTTCAAACTAAGAAGAAATAAACATCATCATGTCATATCATGCTATTCATGAATTTTAACTTAGCACATCATCTATTAATTGAATACACCATATATATATATATATATATATATATATATATATATATATATATATATATATATATATATATATATATATATATATATATATATATATATATATATATAAACAACTTATTATTATGCAACTTTTATCTCTTATAAATTATTTATAAATATAAATTTTTATTTGACTATTTTATTATTAACATATATACTATTTATATATACATTTAATTTTAAATAAAATGCCAATTTAATTAAAAATAAATACTTATATATTTTTTTATTTTATTATTAAATCTTAATGTCATGGAACAATTGATAGTTGAGTTAAGCATGAACTTTATATAACACACGACAGATTAGTTCTTCTCTTGATATAAAAAAAGAAAAAAGAAAATCTTTTCTCTTTAAAAACACATTTTTCTTTTATCAATACTACTATTTAACGATTGAACTTAAATATTAACTTTTCCAAATTAAAATAATTTGTATTAAAATTTCAAGGAAAATATATTTAATTTTCTACTCAATCTTAAAGGAAAAGCAATATAAAAGAAAAGAACGTCTGTTTAAGTTTTTGAAAATATTTTTTAATACTTCTGATTCTTCGGATATATATAAATTTAAGATAATTATATATATATATATATATAGGATAAAACAATGTGTTTTGAGTAAAACAGCTTATATCGTAAAGGTTTCAAACCAACCTTGCATGCTATTTTAAAATATTTTGAAATATTGAATATATAGAATGTCTAGTGATAATAGAAAATGAAGATTAAGAACATCTACATTCGAAGAATATTTATTTTATTTCACATTAATCCGTCATTGATGTTATTAACAGTTTATCATTTAAGGATAAATGGAAACATCATTGTACAAATGAATTGGTGATATGCTTCGTAAGAGATCTTCATTGGGATGATGAACTATAGACTTCAATATCTACTCTCAACTCTCTTATAAATAAGTTTCCTTTATTATTTATTTATATATATTATAATAATGCTTATATTATTTTAATATGTTTATTATTATTATTATCTTTATTTCAAATTTGGCATCACATCATATATATCTTAAAAGGAAAATTATATTTATTATTAAATATAATTAATTGAAAGCTTAACATAATTCATCAAATTAGATGAGGGATATAAAAAATAGTTATTATTTGACAGATATCTTAAACAGGATTGTATTTTGTTTACTACATAATATTGTAAACGTTTAATGTATTTTTATTTATTAAAAATACATATAATATATAAGTTATACAATGGAAAATAATACTTATATATGGGTAATTGTGAAGCATATAAATAAGAACGATAAATAAATTAATAAGTTACATAAATTATTAATTTTTGAACCCAGATATTGTTTTTATATATCTGTTAATTTAAGCTATTTTCTTTAATTTTTGAAAGTTTATTATAGTATTGAGTTTTACCATAGGGTATTAAATAAAAAAATATCATTTATTAATATTCTTTTAAAATGATAAAATTCATCCGTATTTATTTATTAATATTTTATTATCTATTCTATTATATTTTTTATTGTTTATTAAATATTGATTTGTTAACGTGATCTCTTTGTCTAATCATTATTGAATTATATTATATATATGCTAGTATTATAAATATCATATGAATAATAGTTATAATTAATGCTTATATAAAGGCATATGAAATAACTTGTTTTGAAATTATTCCTGAAAAGAGCTAATTGCAAATTCTCCGTGAGTTTAAATATCGTGGCATAATGGTGACTGAAAGAGGGATGAAAGATGGATGACCTGGTCTAAATTGTATTTAAACTTATTTAAAGATTAGTGAGCTAGCATAATAAAGATATATATAATTATGGATTTAGTATTTCATCGATTCATTTCTAGCATTCTACTTGAAGACCCAAAGTCCGATTGTAGTGAAGTGCGTATCCTCTTTCTAAGGAATTTACTCATCTCTTTATATTTAACAAGACCAACTTAGATTTTAAATATAATCCATTCTGTTATACTTGGCGAACCTAACTGGGAAGCATTAAGTTAATGATTTCTAAACATTAAAAATAATTGATTATATTACAATTAATACATCAACTGGGATGATTAAATGCCGTTCCGTTATATTTGATGCCTCAACTAAGGCTATCAAATAGGCTGTCCCGTTATAATATATATATATATATATATATATATTGTGCCATTACAATTTAGTCATTAGCTAAATTTATAGTAATGTGCATGTAAGAAAATGTAAAACCAAAATCATCATCACATTTTTATATAACAATAAATGAAGCTGTAGGGCATCCAAGTTTAAACCCTACAAGATCCAGTTTTAAAAGCTTTAGACAGAAAGAGAGTGGGTCAACAATTATATTCTTTGTTTGTGTGTTGATAGAAAGGTAATATACACATTTAAACTATTCAATATTTAATTTTCCTGTTAAAAAGCAATGTTATAATGCATATGTATAGGCAGTGTGTGTTATAAAAGCTATTTAGTTAGCCACTTTTAAAATTTCAGACATTAAACTTTCTTTAAAACTAACCTATGCTTGATCAATTCTAATATCTTATTCTATACTTCTATTTTGCTTTTCTATAATTGTAATTGGGATTTAAAAGCTAAGGATTTAATTTTAAATATTAGGGTTATAATTACTAATCTGGCAATTAGATTATTGTAGTGACAGTTTATGAATGATTTGAAATGATAAAGTATGTGTGTACATAACATACAGAAATTTACACTTATTAAATATTGAAAGAAAAAGAAAGGTTAAATCTGTCAATTTTTTTTTTTTTTACAATTTTGTGTTAAATCAGATATCTATTTTTGTAGCAATTTTGTTTTTATAAATGATTGTTTGTCATTTTGGGAGCTTAAGCTTGGTGGGAACTCTAATTTTGAAATTGTCTCATCTTAAGATTAAAGGAAAGAAACTCCAATTTTAGATATTACAGATATACATGAAAAAGGAAAAAGGATTAAGTCTATTTTTTTTAAGACAAAAGTGTCTGAAAACCAGGTGTGTGATTTTTTGGGTTGGTCAAAAATAGCAATTCACACTATCACTCTAATTGGATGAGTTGACTCAAAAATCGGATATAAAAGCAGTCTGGAAAATCAGTTGAGCTATTAGATTATTGTTATTATAATATATTGTGAGAGAGACTTTTTAAAAATTATTGAAACTAAAGCAGACAAACATTTTTAGTTCTGCTAGATAATTTTTTTTTAAATCATTTTTTTATGAAGTTTTGAATGTTGAAAATATAAGAAATGATGGGATAGAAAAATTAGATATGTGTCCCATCAAGACCTGACCATCATGGAGCTGCAGATCATATAGGAAAGAAAAGATGTCTTGTCTGAAAAATAATATTCTACACCTTTCAACTGACCAGAGAAATAAGATGTTTTTAGCTGGAAAGAAGAAAACATTCACCTGCATTTGAAAGAGATCAGAAAGATGAATTAATCTACTGATAAATATTAATCATCAAGTCCAATTAATTGTTCCAGCAACTGAGTTTAAACTCCAAGAAAATTTATAAACGTGAAAACAACTGCTGTATTTCATCCACGATGAGAATCATGCTGAACGGAAAAATTTAAAGTCAGTATAAGAATTTCTAAATTGTCCACTAAAGCAAATAACTGTATTTGAATCATCATCATCAAACAATTATACACCTCAAGAAAGAGATTTTTCCAACGTAAAACAGAAATGGTAGCTGCAGAAATATAGACATTATACAAGATAAGTTTGACTTATGGGAAGTTCACCACAAAACAAAGGATCGGTAATATGACTTTTTATATCTATTTTCTTTATGATATCAGAGTCTTAATAAAAATTTAGCTATAAAGTGGTATAGTTTCTTTAAAGAACTTTTAAAGACAACTCAGATTGATTAAAAACAATAATTTCTTACCAATAATAACCTTGAGCTTCATAAATGATCTTGAATGTATCAAAATTATTTGTTTATTAATTTACAGTTATGAAATATTAATGTGTAAAATAATTTTTTGTATTATTATTTTGGTTTTAAATAATATTTTGTTATTATGGGATAAAACACGCACATACATAATAATATTTTTATATGTGTATAATTGCGAGTGAATGTAAAGTAATAAGCAGTGTTAAAATATTAAATTATTTTGTTTTAAGAAAGTATAGCATTTCAGAGGTAGAAGGGAGGGGGAGAAAATGATTTAAAACTTGTTCAGTAAAACTTGCTCTTTCAATTCTACTAACATTTTTTTTTACATTCTGCTTACATGTTAGATTATAAGGTATGTGTGCCAATGAGTGAATTTTTTTTTTTTTATATGAAATACTTTTCTTGTGGATGGAACATTTTAACAAATAGGTTACCCAATTTAATACAATATACTTTTGAAATACATTTACGGGAAAGGGGGAAGAATTTAAAATTTAATGTTATTATTTGATTTTAAAACAGTCGATTATGATTATTGTTGTTATTGTTATTATAAATTTTCATGTAAATGTAGAAATTTTTATGTATATGTTAGAAATGCAGTAATAAATATTAGCTTATGTTATTAAACAAGGCATATATAGTTCATTAAGAGTAGTCTTTATCAAGTGTGATCATTCATCATCAATGGTTGAATATTAGTTGTTTAAGATATGATTAAATATGCTAAGATTAACAATAATTATGAATTTCTTTATAAAAATTAGGTTTTATGTTTAGGCTTAGTCCTAAAGCTCTGTGATTGGGTTGAAACCATTGTCATTATCATTATCATTATCGTCATCATCATCATCATCAACATTTTAATTAATGAGCTGTTTAAATGTTTAAAGGCCATAAATAAATATTGCTTTTATAGTATTTAATGATTTCTTAGTATTATTATAACCACCATCCCATCATCTATTTCATGCAAGGATGAGTGAATTGCCATCCTAAATTAATAGTAATCTTAGCTAGTAAAACTTATAAAAAATATTGAAACACATTTGTTATGCTAACGTCTAAGAAATGATTTATGTCTAATGAATTTCACTTCAGTTTAAAGATGTTTTATGTTACCTAGGTGTTTACTTAAATATTAGTGCATACAGTGCTATGGGTCTAAAAATAAAAATCATACATTTTTTAAGAAATAAGGTATCAAAAAAGATTCAAACCTGGTACATGTGAAAAGATTATTAGATACAACTGTGACTAGATTCAGATAATCTAGTGGTGCCCTGATAGACCATATTCACTTGATGTTCACTTAGACATGCACTTAACATCAAACCAGGAAATGAAAGTGGATAAAATCTACAGTCTGTATATCTGAGAAACTTCTGAGTTACTAGTGTACTCACTCACTTGATTTCCATATACCTGAGTTATAATAGTTGGTTATTAATAATTTGTTTATAATTATTGATATTGTGATATCTTGAGAAATCTAATTATAGAAATGTGTAATTTATTCCTATTCATCATTTTAATTATTATGACCTTATGGCTATATAGCTATTATCCAGGAGTATATTTCATTTAATCCAATGACCCTTAATATGATTGATAACTCAGTCTGATCTTTTGTTTAGTAGCTTATGCTCAGCAAGTTGCATACTTAATTCTTTGCTCTTTGATATAAAAATAAAATAAAAAGCTACAACAATTCTTTTTCGTTTATTAAGCTAACTATTTATATTTGAATCGTTTCTTAATTATTTGATACACTTATTTTTTATTGGTCTGTTTATTTATGTTACAATTGATGCCCAACGGGGCTATGATATATTACCATATACCTGAGATAAAAGGTAGTCTATAGAATGATGGGAGATGTGTGGTTAAAAAGAGAAAAATTTTTTTTTAGTAAAATTTTTTTTTTTCAGTAAAATTTTTTTTTTAGTAAATTTTTTTTTGTCAGTGAAAGTTTTTGTCTTACAAAATTTTCTTGGCCATACAGTCTTATTTTACATTTTTATATGATGATATTTAATATGATTTAATTTTTCATTGCTGATGATAAAATGGGTACATCCATAAAACAGCTTAGTTTTTTTTTTTATTAATTTTGAAAATAGATGAATATCACAACTTAAGACAAAGGTGAAATAAATAATATTTTTTTTTGGAACATTAAAATGATTTATTGCCAAATAGGATAGGCATAATAATAGTGATGAATTATGGAATGGTAGTCTCATGTGTGTTTGGAGAGTTCATTTTGTAAAAAGTCTATGATTTTGGAGGTTGGATTGGTTATATGATCGTTGGAGTTTGGTTGGTTAGATTGCAGTTTTGATGATGAGTGGAGAGTTTTGTCATTGCCTTGAGAATGTTATGTATTCGTGTAACTCATGAATGATCAAACCCAGTCACTGCTTCAACCCAATTTATAAGTTATCTTTATTTTATCATGATGCAGTTAATAACAGTCCTGCCATGATATCAGCCTATAAGTCTCCAAGAGAGAGAGCAAGGCTTAGTTTTCTGTAGTCCTTAATAAGCAGGGCATTCTTTAATACTAGCCACATAAGATTCCAAGAGAGAGAGAGAGCAAGGCATAATTTATCTATTTTAGCCCCTAAGACTTAATACTTCGCTTATTGCAACAGAGTTTGCATCATTCAATCAAGTGTTGTGGTAGTTAATAGTGATCGAATTGGGATGATCATCTGAGTGCTCATGATACATTGTGTGTTTATAGTGCTGTGACTGAATTCTTTTATTTATCTCAAGATTGTGAACTGCTAGTCATTCTGTGGACTGTCAATATCTGTCGGATCTATAGGAGAATGGATGAATGTATAATTTGGGCGATTGCAGACAGACATGCACTATATAGATTATTGTTGTGTGATTCATCAAATAAGGATATTAAATATTTTTTTTTGTATTTGTAATGCATGATAAGGTGAAAAAGAAAATCAGTTGATTAGTCAAAGATAGGTGTCAGACAAGGAAAGGATGTGTAGGTTTTTGGTGGTCAGGGAAGCACAGATGGGATATATATAGTTTTGAAAAACATGAGTGAACTAAATAATACTACTGAGGATGTTATGGATGAGGATGGTGTCCCAATCCCAGGGATCAGTGATAGTTTTTATACTGATGAAGATGATAAGGAGGTTTCCCTTAAAAAACAAAAAGGAAAGAGAGGAAGTAGAGAAAGATGCCTCTAAAGTTAGTGGCTGTGATGGCTGTGATACTGCTTCAAGTGTGGAAGTAGATGAGGAGCCAGAAGTGGGCCAGATTCAGATAGCAATGAAAGCACCATCAGAGGTGGAATTGATGATGATGCAGATGCTTAAAAGGATAGAAGAAAGTAATAAAAGTTTAGAACAAAGTGTAAAAGTTCTTAAAAAAGATAATAAAAGTTTAGAACAGAAGATGGAGAAAAATAATAAAAGTTTAGAACAAAGTGTAAAAGATCTTAAAAAAGATAATAAAAGTTTATAACAGAAGATGGAGAAAAATAATAAAGGTTTAGAACAAAGTATAAAAGGTATGATAAATCTAGAACAAAAGATGGAGAAAAGTATAGAGAGTCTAAGAGAAGATAGTAAGCAAGGTAAATTTATAAGAAACCCAATAGCACATCATAAGATGCTGCATTGACACCAATAACTTTAAAGACATCCGAATAAATACATTTTAGATACTCACCATAAGGTATCATTATTTACCGAATGTCTATATATTTCGACCAAATATGAAAACCAAAAACATAATTAACCAATAACGAATCCGTGCAAATGTCTAAATCCAACTTAAATTTAATGCATTTTTATTTAGAGTGTCGAGTATGAATAGACCACATAGATTTGCATTTGAAAAGAAAATATTCTATCCCTTATTTAAACTTAGGCCAAATGTTCGCAGTCAAACCAACGTCAATTCATCTGATATATCAATGCATTCAATGTAATACGAATACAGCAGCACAAAAGGTTAAGAGAAGAAATTGCCTCTTGTCAGATCGAAATACTACATCTATCTGACAAGAAGAGCAATAAAAAAACTCCATAGGAAAGGACTGCAGTCATTTTGCTGACTTATGAATCACATTCCATAGGCCAAAAAGGAAGTGTGTTGCATATAAAGTGATTCTGACCATAGCGAATCTCATACTACATCTACTAATTACACCAATATATCCAATCCACTGACCTAATTTAACTATGAAACAAATAACCCAAGATTACCCTCCCCTAATAAAACTTTACAAATCTATATAGCTATTCACACCCGACTTAAGTTTAACATTTATATAATATTAAATTAGCGAAAAACAAAAATCATACATAAAACTTAAAAGAACCAAAAAAATAAATAAATGGAAATGATTTTACAAAGGAAATACATCAAATTAAAATTACTTATTAATAAATAAAGTTGGTCAGATAGGATTCTATTTCAATTATTTTAAAGATGGAACAAGTATTAAAATTAAAGTTCTTACTGTTTAGTATACTGGAGTTTTAGAAATAGATTTAAAGCTTAGAGTTCATAAAGTTTTTACAGTTTTAACAAGTCCATAGTTTCTATATTCTTGCAGTTGCTTGCCATTTGGAGCCAGTGTTCATTCCCTCAATGTCCTATGGTCCTCAGTCTAGGAAAATGATGTCATTTCTCTTTCCTTTTTTTAATGAGACTGAAGGGATTGAAGAGTGCATCTTTTCAATCCTTTCTCCTTCACTCTGTACTAAAACATATAGTCACATCTCTTCTATTTCCTTTACTCAACAAAATTTTATTATCAAACTTTTTCTTTTATATGTAACTTTAGGATCCAATGGACATTACATCATCAATGATGATGATCTTTCCATTGAGGTCTGATTCCCTGATGGATCTCTTTCATTGGCCATTAGTTTCTATTGTTTTCCTATCTGACCGTTGCTTATACATTTAAAATGCCCAAGGGCTAGTTCACTTTGACTAATTAAAATAATCATTTCCATTTTTCAATAACATTAATTAATATGTTTTCCAAACTTAAAGATATATTTTTATCTCTAAATCTTTTTAAGTTTTGCCTTTTAAAATACTTTTTCTATTTTTGATAAAGTTTTATTTTAATAATTTTTTTCATCTGTGCGATTATATATATATATACGAGTTTAAGATGATTTTTTTAATTTTCAGTTTTTAATTCTTAAAAAAAAAAAAAAATTATTTGCGAACTTTTATTTTTTTCATGTTTAATAATAAAATAACAATGTAATATATGTATGTGCCCATTACAATATATATATATATATATATATATATATATATATATATATATATATATATATATATATATATATATATATATATATATATATAAAAACCTTATAATGGCCTGATGGGATGAGTCAAATCTAGCAGTCTTACCATATCTGCACAACAGGGCGCCACTAGCCATTTGAACCTAGAAAATTTATAGAGTAGGCAGACTGTTTGCCTTTGACACTAACTCCAGGAGATGCAGAAACTTAATATAACTTAAAATATATTAATATTTAATAAAATAAGCCACTTCCAGTAATAACATACACAAAAAAAAATATTAACAATCATATATAATATTTATATTTAAAAATTGAGGAATACAATTTATATTTAGATTGTATTATTTATTTTTAAATTACTATGATGGACATTTAAATTATATTTTACTTTAGCATGTTGAGTATAGATAGGCTGCATAGATTTTTCACTTAAAAACTTATCAAAACATTCATCCAATCTCAGACTTAAAGTTTGTAGCCAAACCAATGCCTGTTTTCAGATATATAGTCACAACCAATATAATATGAAGATGCAACATAAAATCACACCAACAGGAATGTGCATCTGACAGCATGATATTATTTGAAGGACATGATCCTCATCCTGTACAGGAATGGGCATCTGTCTTGTGAAGAAATCATGTATATGAATTAATTAAAGAGTTCTATGTATGGAGGAGAGCGGTCTTTTCTACTGACTTATAAATCCCTGTCCATAGAGCTAGAAAGAGTCAATGGCACAGGAAATATGTCTGCGACCATTGCAACGATATGACTGCTTCTTTGGGGTCATGCATTCAGTTGGGCATGTTGCCCTGTATGCTAAACACGCTTCACATTACATTGATATAAATACCCATATATCCCTCCACAAGCATCGTCCTAACTATGAAACAAATAGCCTGAAATTAACCCTTTAAAATAAACATAAACAAATTTAAAACTAGTTATTAATTCTGATCCATGCAGCTATCTACACCCAATTTTAATTTGATACATTATAATTAACACCTAACACAAAAAAAGAAATGGAAATGATTGTTTAAACAGATGCATAAAAATTTACTAATAATTGATTTTTAGGCCAGATAATAGTTATTTTCAGCTATTAAATGCAAATTTAGGAAAAGTTCCTGTTAGATAAACACAAAAGTTCATAAATTATGAATTGATCAGATTTAGAGATCCATCTTTGTGATCACTTTCGCAGATTTTGTCCTTCTTTGAAATGAAACTGCTACTTTCCATTTATTTGGTCAGGAACTGTCATCCAGAGGCCTCAGCTGTTGTCCAGAAAATTAAATTTATTGCAGTCTTTTACATCGTGAAATCTGCAACAAAGCTATTTATAATGGTATATTCATAGTCAGCTCTAAGATAACAATTATAATAATCATTTGGCTTTTATATTTTTATTAGTTTCTTATCATCCAATCTTCGGATTCAATGAGCAACATGTCACTAATCCTCTCATGTTTCATTTATGGTCCATGCTCTCATTTTGTGCTTGCATAGGTCATTTAATTTATTTTCATTCTTTTACCATTTAATTATGTGAGTGCCCCAAGGATTAGTGTGCTTTAGAACAATCATTTAATTAATAAAACAATCATTTCCATTTTCTAAGATTATAGAAATCAACACTATTTCTATTTTCAAAAATATCAAATCTTTACATCTTTATTTTTTTTACAAAAAAAAAAAAAATACTTTCAAATACTTTTATTTTTAATATAGTTTTTAAAGTTTCCCATCTGTGTAATATATATACGTTAAACAACTTTTAGTTTTCAGATTTTAAGTTAAGTTTTTTTTCTTTTTAATAAATCAATTTTTATTTATTATCTTTTTATTTTCATTTTAAAATAATGTAACAACATTTTATATATATATATATATATATATATATATATATATATATATATATATATATATATATATATATATATATATATATATATATATAGCAAAATTGCCTTCTTATTTTTTTTATTCTTGTTTTTTCTCCTGAAGAATCTTAGAATTACAATTGATTAACATAGCACTATATAAATAAATACTTTTTTACCAGATTACAATGAAAATAATTTATTAAAGTAAATTAAGAGAAATCACATGTGTATGAAAAATCTTTATTGTAGTGTTAAATTGGAAAAAAAAAAAAGGAAATTAAGACTCTACATCTAAGTTTAAACACTGAATTTAAAATGTTTTATGTTATGATGAATGTCTGTTTAATTATGTAATTGATAGTAACAATACACATTTAATTTGTCTTTAAAGTAATCCCAATGGACTTATGTTTTAAGAACAATATATTTCAAGACAAATTGAAAAAGTTGATTTTTGAATGTTTTTTTTTTTATGCTTTTAAAAGAACTTGCTATTGATCAAATCAATAAATAAAATTATTTACTTTAAAAAATAACTTTATCTGGAAATAATGAACTCTGATACATCTTTTTAAAATACCTAAATTATATCTGTTAATCTATGCTTTGAATGATCATAGCTGTCTTTTATCTGGAAAAGAAAAAAAATATTTAGTGAAAAGATATCTATTTTAAAAGGATACAAATTCTAATTTTTTTAAAGAAATAAATATTTATTTTAATTCATGAACTTACACGTCTGCTGATAAATGTATTAAATAAATAATTTATATTATATAATGTCTGCTACTGATGTTTTGACCAATGGAAAATGCAAATATTATTTATATTATATTGACTGCAATATATGTGCTACACACAATAATGACTTTTGAATGATTATTCTTTGAAGATACCAAATCTCTGAATAAAATTTTCCGACATGACTGAAATAAACATTTTATCTTAAAGAATAGTTAATATCCTTTTTAGATTTTGTGGATTTTATTATTATTACTGCTATATTTTTAATGGTGCCGATACAAGAGTAAGAGCTTGCACAAGCTGTCCAACTGTAACTAGGCAATAGAAAAATTCCAGAGAAGCAAATTCCTGCCAAGCACGAGAAGTAAAAAAAAAATCTTTCACAACTTTAAAACGTTATCGTTTTTTCTATTAAGTCTAACGTTAATAGTTAAAACATTACATTTTTTTTAATTAAAAAACTAAACTTTTGTTAATATATTATAAATTTAACCTTAAAATAGATTAATTTTATTATTATTAGAATGTTAAATAATAAAAATGGCTATTCAGAAAGTAATTTTTGAACTAAGTAAATTACAATCCTAATTGATTTTTCTGAAGGTATTATCCAAGAAGCAGATTACCTTAATGATCTTAATGATGCTTCAGATTATTGGTAATTTCTTTTATTATTTAAATACATTTTTTCTTAATAATTTGTTTTTTTTTTTTGTAAATAATATACCCTAATTAGTATTTAAATTAGTATTTCATATTGCGTGAATTTATTAAAAAATGGAATGAACTGTTGTTAGAAATTATCCTCTTGTGTATTTTTTATAAAAGAATTGATGAAAGCATATGAATGTTTTTTTGAAAACATCCAATGATATTTAAAAATATTTATTTATTGTGAATACTTGAATATGTGTATATTACATAAGATCTTTTATTTATTAATTTTTTTATCTTGTGAATGTCATCTGTTGAAATACAGAGAAAAACCTTTATCAAGATGAAAACTTTAAAAAACATCTTGACATGAATTTAGATCCTTGTTGTTTCTTTAAAAGATATATTAAAGAAAATTAAAAAAAAATAATGTGCATAAGTCATTAAAATATTTGCGAAAGCGTAATCACAAATGTATATTTTGTTTTTGTTTTTGTTTTTTTTTTTTATATTTTTTTTTTGTTTTTGTTTTTTTTTAAAAAAAAAAAACACTTCATAAAATTCGTTAAAAATAGTAAAATAAACAAAATACATTACGATATAATGCAAACAATTATTTTTTTTTTTTAAAAAACAAACTTACAAAGCACAAGTTCTGTAGCCATAGTTTGATTTCTTCAAGTTGTCCAGAATTAATTAATTGATTTTAGGTGGCACAATGTTAGATACAAGACAGCCAGAATCCATTGGCATTTGGTGGGTATTGTTCTTTTACTTACTTAGTATTATGAAGGTTTCATGTTGCTTGAATAAAGTGAAATCCAGAATAAGAAAAAAATGACTTGATATAAGTTGGATTCCTGTTTTTAAACACCTTGATTTAGTTTTTCAAAATGTTTGATATTGTTTTTTTTTTAATACCTTTTTAGTTTATTATAAAATTTGCGAAATCACTTTAATTAATTTGCAAAACACATTAATTGGATAAGTTTTCTTTCTTCATTTTCAAATTTCTTATCTAAACAGGCTTAATATATTTTAATCTAATTTTTAATTGAGTTGTTTTTAATTCATTATTTAATATGTCAATTAATAATTTACTTTAACTTACATTTAAAATTATATTTTAAATAATTTCTTCAAATTTATTAGTAGTATATTATATGATAAATAATGTTTTAAACTTTTGAATGCTATTCTCTCTCTCTCTCTCTCTCTCTCTATATATATATATATATATATATTATATATATATATATATATATATATATATATATATATATATATATATATATATATATATATATATATATATTCCATGTCCCTTGTTTATTTTGTAAGAAGGTTTACATAGGTCAGAGTAGTTTGAGTTTAAATGAAAGAATAAAGGTTCATAAAAATAGAGTTAAAAATATATATCTTAGTTCTGCTTTGTATGTCCATGAAAAAGATACAGGCCACACTACTGATTTTGATGAAGCTAAGGTTGTCTTCTTTGAGAGAAATGAAATCAAAAGAAGAATTAAAGAGTCTTTATTATTGAAAATTTATTATTCTGAAGCAATTAACTTATTTAAGAGTTCTTTTAATATTAAGGGTGGATGGGAAGTGAATGGATTTGTGGGTAGTTTTTAATATTATATATATATATTGTGTAGTTTTTGTAGTTCTTTACACTTGAGAAGTCTGCTTAAAGCAGTGAAACCTTAGGTTGTGTTTTAATATTATTTTTATGCTGGTCTGGTTTAATTGGGGTAGTTTTGATTTGATATATATATATATATATATATATATATATATATATATATATATATATATATATATATATATATATATATATATATATATGAAGAAAGAAAATAATTTGATATTAACTGAAAAAAAATCCTTTGCTTTCTCTTGGAGGACATAAAGGAACCAAGAAGAGCAATTTCCTAATGTCCATTCTATATGTTTTTATTATTGCAGCAGTTATTACTATGTGATTATTCACATGTATGGGATGTGCACCAACATACATTAGCCAGCCTGGTGAGTTTATTGGTGTTTCACTTCTGAGTTTAAGATCAAGAAACACCATGATATTTCTTCTCAGTTGCTTGATAGGGCAGAATGAATGTATGTGTAAATGATAAATATTTTTCCAATAGATATATACAACAATGACAGACGAAAATACATCATGACCCTTATTCCCAGAAGGTTGTGAAGTCACCAACCAAGGCAATGGTTGGTAGCTAAAGGAAAAAGTGCTAAGAATGCCTTGATTGTGAACCATGGTGAATTTTTATTTAGATACTTACAACTGCAGATCACTTTCTAGTGAAGGAAGATTGCAAGAATTAGAAGAACTGTCTTATATTAAATGGGACATTATTGGACTTTCAGTAGTTAGAAGAAAAGTTGAAGAGACAATTGATTTAAAAAGTGGACATGTACTCCACTATAAGGGCACAAATGTTGGAAATACAAGAATAGGATTCATTATAAAAAAAAAAAGTGAAAGATTAATTATACATGTTAATAACATATACTAAATGCAAATAATTCAGATTTATGACCAACAATTCTCATGGTAATGAAAACGTAGAAAATTTTTATATAGATGTACAAAAGGTTTTTGAACAGAGTAAAAAAACATCTTAAAATTGTTATGGAATACTTTATTGCTAGAATTGGTATAAAAAATGAAAATAAAAGTGCCATTGGTAATTTTGGTTTATGGTAATAGAAATAAGAGAAGACGTAGACTTGTGGAGTTTTCAGAAATAAAAATTATATTATGAACTCTTTTTTTGAGAAAAATAGTAAACTGAAATTGTCATGGAAAGATCCAAATGAAGGTCAGCAGAATTGGATTATATTTTGACTAACAGAAAATACACATTTTAGGACTGTAATGCTCTTAATAAATTTAACAGGGAAGTGACCATCGATTTGTAAGATGTGAAATACATGTTAATGCAAAACTAGAGAGACAAAAATTATTAAGAAAAACAATATTTACAGTTGATATTCCTAATCTCCAAAAACATTCTAAGGAATTTAAATTAGAACTTACAAATCGGTTTCAAGTATTAGTAGAATTTGAACATGATTCATATTTGAATGAAGTTAATATGAAAATAACTGATACACTTTTAAAAACTGCAACAAAGATAGCTGGTAGAAAAAAGCAGCAACTGACCAATAAAAGTTTTACTGATACTAGATAATTTATGGAGAAAAAAAGGAATATGAAGATATATAAAAATGATGCATTAAAAAGGATTGAATATCTCAAATTTTGTAAAATGGTGCGGAAAATAATTGAAAATGATATAAGAAAATATAACTGTAAAGTAGAAAGAAAAGCTGTGGAAAATAATGAAAGTATTAAGAGTGTAAAACAATATTTTGGTATTGGTAGAAAATTTATATCTGCAATGAGAAAAAAAAGATGGAATTATTACTAAAAAGAGAGATGACATCATGAAATAGGTAGAAAACTTTATCAAAAATTATACAGTAAAAAACAAGTACTTCTTATATCTATTATATCTTCTGAATTGCGAAAAATGTTAAATGAAAAAGTGAGACATGCCATTAAATGTATTAAAAAAGGAAAAGCTTCAGGTAATGATAGAATTTTAATTGATACATTAAAAAATTACGAAGGAATATAAAAATATTAGAAAAGTTATTTACCAAATGTCTAAATGATAAATATGTACATGATGATTGGAAGAATACAGTATTACTATTAATATTTAAAAAGGTGATAAAGAAGATATTAGAAATTACAGACCTATCACTCTTTTATCAGTTTTATACAAAAATGTTACCAAAATAATTATAACTTGTCTACAGAGAACATTGGATTTCCACCAACCAAGAGATCAAACTAGTTTTAAAAGTAGTTTTAGTATAGCAGGTCATATCCAAGTATTGAGAAAAATTATAGAAAAGTCAAGCGAATATGAGTTTCTCTTATGCTTTGGATTTGTATATGAAAGGCCATTTGATTTTATAAACATTTCTTCAGTGATTAAAGCATTGGATCATCAAGGTATAGTTCCAGGATATTATCATATTTTAAAGAATATATATAAAAATGCAACAGCAACAATTAGATTACATAATGATACTAGGAGAGTCAACATTGGGAAGGGTGTAAAATAGGGTATCAGCATATCTCCAAAATATTTTACTGCACTGCTGCAAAAAGTATTTTGTGGATTATAATGGGAAGTTAAAGGTATGACAGTAAATGGTGATTATTTACATCATTTAGATTTTGCAAAAGATGTAGTTGTTTTTTGCAAATAATGCTTTAGAATTGCAGGAAATGTTGCATGAGTTATCAGATGAAATTAAAAAATTATGACTAAATATATAGCAATGTTTAATGGATTTTCTTAAACTATGAAAATAAAAATTATTGATGATGTGTTAGAAGAAGTTAACAGTTACAAATACTTTGGTCAGATTATAAATACACATGAAAACATAATAGATGAAATTAATCATAGAACTATACTTGGTTGGAGTGCTTTTGGTAGAAATAACTTGATACTAAAAGAAAATGTTCCTATGTGTTTGAAAAGGATGGTTTTTAATAAATATGTTTTATTTGTTCTTACTTACAGATCTGAAATTTGGATACTTAATAGATGAGCAATACAGAGCTCAGACCACAAAGATGTACAGAGAGATGCAAGTTGGGAGTAACAAGAAGAGATTGACCATGCAAAATATGGATAAGAGAACAAACACAGGATACTGACCTCATTGAAAAAATTAGAAGACTGAAGTGGAGTTGGGCTCAATATATTATTAGAAAAAATGATAGTAGATGAACAATTAAAATTTTAAAATGGATTCCAAGAGATCGTAAAAGACCCAGAAATAGACCACATGTGAGATGGATGGAAGTAATAAGATAGTGTGCAGGGTGATGTGGAGAAGAAATGCTAGAGATCAGAGAAGATGGATTGGAATTTGGTGAGACCTTCTTCATGCAGTGGATTCATGATGGCTGATGAAGATGATGATTAAAAAAGATTTTAACATAGCCTTTCAAGCTCCCTACCTTATCCATTTCTTTTTATACAAGTGATGCACATGACCTCATACATCTAAAAACATAAGCAATCTTCAATGTATGTGTATAATACTGAATTAGTATGCTTTAACAGTCCAAATCATTATCTCTCACACACACATGTACACACAAACACACACACACAGACACACACACACAGACACACACACATATATATATATATTGGATCAACAACTAATCTAGACTCACGTTTGGGGCTATAATCTGCATTTGTGTCCTTCTCTTTGATTGCCGGAATCATGTACGAATCTGGCCACACATTTCATGGCACCAAATTTTCCTATTGTAACCCTCATCACCAGAATAATCAAGAACATAAGTATATAAAAAAAGAATGTTAAACTAACGAGATGATTCCTTTATTGAACGGAGCTAGCATGAAACTATAGACTGAAAGAAGATCAGAAGGTGATTAATAAAAATAATAACTTCAGCTAAAACCAGCTTTAAAATCCAGCAACAAACAAAAAAACCAAATATGATGAAATAAATTTAATATTTATCAAACCAATAAATATCTAATAATAAAATAGTAAAACAAAATGTGTTTAAGAATGAAGAGAATACAACGAAGATGTATGAGAATAAAGCATGATTAAGATGATGATAGAATAAGAGTTAATGAATAGTCAAGATGTTAAAAGAATAAAAGTTAATAAATAATTACACAATTATGATTAATGACAAATGACAATGAATAAATAAAAGAATGATCAAGATGAACGAAGAACAATGTTGATGATGGAGACTGAAATCTTAAACTATAAACTAATATTGTATTAAATGGTAATAAGATAAGCTAAATAAAAATAGGGATTCCAAGCTTGACCAAAACCAGAATATTTATCATAAAGTCAAAAAAAACTATACATTTTATGACAAAAGAATTAATTTACAACTTAAAGTTTGGTTGACTTTCATAAAACAGTGAAAGTAATATAGTTCAAACTCAACTATAATAAATAACTAACTATAAAATTTACTACAAATTCAAAGTCTACCTTGAAACTAAACAACTAATTCTTCTCAGGGTTCACACAACTCAAAGATTGTTATACAAAATATACTTGGGTTAGTGAGAGGGATTTTGGCATTACCCAAATATAATGCACAAAACAGCTCTTAATATAAACTCAAATTAACAACTATATTTAGCAGTTCCACAGAAACTTTATAAACTCAATAACTATTATTAACTTTAAAATTCAAAAATAGAAAGAATTTTTTAATAACTAAACACAATAACTTACCAACTTCCTTTTCTCAAATAATTATAAACCATGTGATCAAGATCAGTGAATGATAGCTCTGCAGGTTCAACTAAACTGATTAAACTAATATTAAGTGTTTATCTTTTAGTATATCACTTAAAATAATATGTACTCTAGGTTAATAATATTTTAATTGTTAAGTGATGATGTCTTACATGTACTCATGAATTATAGAGCTTAACAAAATTATTATGATATACCAGCATATAGTTGATTGTACTATATTGGTCGATGATTTCAATATATAATCCTCTGATTTGTCAATAGCAATAACAATAATAATGTGTGTATGGTGATTAGCAATAAGGACTACAGGCATCTAAATAAATTTTTAACACAACAAGATTTCTTTACAATATTTACAACTTTATTTCAGACACATTGTCTGAACTTAAACCCATACATTAAATAAACTCTGGGATAAAATACAATGGGTATCCCCATTGTTTACACACATAGTAAATAAGACAAACTAATACAGAATAAGATAGTTAAACTTTATTTAAGAATTATGAACAAAAGTGTGTTAAGTCTTTGGGATCTGGGCCAATTTTACAATCAAAAGTCAAAATTATAAAGTAGTGTATACTACTATAAAGATATTTGATTTACTAGAATATGAAAAGGGCAATTATCATATGCAGCACAATTAATAGTTTATTATAATATAAGATGAATAGATTTAGTCTATGAAAGTGGAACATACAACAGAAGTCAAATGCACACATGATACTACAACCTTGCCTATGACCACAACATAATCATTTTAATAGTTAACCTATTTTACCAATCCATCAGTGAATCACTGCTTAATGAAAATGAATCAACATTGTTCATGTGCAGTTCTTCCTCTTTCATCTAAAAGTTCCACAACCACTAGTAAGTTTTGGTCGGTTTGTCTATAAACTGATGAAGATTATACAACATCATAAAGACACTATTCCAATTAGGCAAACACTATAGATAGACCAGTCTCCCTTAATCTAACTTTATCTCATCCTTGTTATTTGATTTTTGTAATACTATTCTAACTCTATAACCTCATGAGGGATCAAACAATAAAGGGAGGCTCTACAAAACAACATGATAGTTGTATAATAATATGGTTAATTCTAATATCTTTCCATAGGTATACATGTGTGGGCTGGACATCATCACAGGAAAATAGAATTCAGACCATGGATACCCTCTCTTGAGCTTAATTATGACAACTAAGCACTAATTATTACTCAGCCTTGATCATATAATCCTCTTATATAATCAGCAATGGGTGATTCTCCATCAGCTCATGCTCAATATTAATATTAATATTATTTTATTTGATGTCATTATATGTGGCACATACTTATCAGATGAAAGCTGTCACAAATCCTTATCAATACCATAACAAGATAAAATAACACTAACAATAAAAGTGGAAACATAAATATTCCATTTCACAATGCAGAAACGATTAATGTATTAATAGACAAACCACCAAAATATATGTCAAATGATCATTAATTATTTTAAAATAACAATTATACTTGTGTTATAGCAAGCACTATGCACATAAACAATGAAGATCAACCTACATTTATATTCAAAGTGGACATGTTCATTCGTATGCAAAATTAAGAAATGAAACAGGGCTTATATCAATTTTTTATAAGAAAACAATTGGGTTCTTATAGTATATCTTTGCCAAAATTTAGTCTGTTTATTCACCTTTAATAAAATATTAAAGTCTATTTTAAAGGTGTGAGATCTAAGTATCTCCCCCTCTCTCTGTCTCGATTAATGATATTTAATATTATGTTTTCCTTACTTGGGAAAATAGCAAAAATATATATGTAATGAATGTATATATCTTTATACATCTCTGCATCCTTTTACTAAACATATCTTATACTACAATAAATATATAAAAAAAAATCCCCAAATAACACATGACATAAACATTATAACACTAAACACAGCAACAATAAAAAATAAACAAACATTTTCTCCCATTAGATTTTATCCTATTAGTCGAAGTTTATTTCATCCTTGTGAGCTAAAATGATAAGAAAATTGATATTATGATGAGTAAACATTTCTAAGTAATGCATATATATATATATATATATATATATATATATATATTATATATAGATTATATATATATATATATATGTCCACAGATGGCGTCCTACCAAAAACACCTATCAAGCGTATTTTCGTTTACATAAACGTCAGAGTAGTTAGTATTCACTATCTCTAACTATAATTCCACTTTCAGATCATGATTTCAAGCTATTTGCTATCGTCAGTGAAAGACAGGAATAAAGAAACTAGATCTAAATACAAACTCTGAGCGTTTATGAAACAATTTCTATTCAGCTTGCAAGCGTGAATTTTTTAGACACGTAATGTCTTCAAACTCAGCATAGCAAACCAGATAGCTATATGGGTCTGATCTCAGTTCAGCATCACCACATAGTAGAAGCCTCTGCAATCTATATCATTGCAAGAAAGACCTCAAAGGTACATTTATGATAAACAAAAATGCAAGTTAAAAAACTTGCTAACGCTTGTATTTATGTCCACAGATGGCGTCCTATCAAAAACACCTATCAAGCGTATTTTCGTTTACATAAACGTCAGAGTAGTTAGTATTCACTATCTCTAACTATAATTCCACTTTCAGATCATGATTTCAAGCTATTTGCTATCGTCAGTGAAAGACAGGAATAAAGAAACTAGATCTAAATACAAACTCTGAGCGTTTATGAAACAATTTCTATTCAGCTTGCAAGCGTGAATTTTTTAGACACGTAATGTCTTCAAACTCAGCATAGCAAACCAGATAGCTATATGGGTCTGATCTCAGTTCAGCATCACCACATAGTAGAAGCCTCTGCAATCTATATCATTGCAAGAAAGACCTCAAAGGTACATTTATGATAAACAAAAATGCAAGTTAAAAAACTTGCTAACGCTTGTATTTATGTCCACAGATGGCGTCCTACCAAAAACACCTATCAAGCGTATTTTCGTTTACATAAACGTCAGAGTAGTTAGTATTCACTATCTCTAACTATAATTCCACTTTCAGATCATGATTTCAAGCTATTTGCTATCGTCAGTGAAAGACAGGAATAAAGAAACTAGATCTAAATACAAACTCTGAGCGTTTATGAAACAATTTCTATTCAGCTTGCAAGCGTGAATTTTTTAGACACATAATGTCTTCAAACTCAGCATAGCAAACCAGATAGCTATATGGGTCTGATCTCAGTTCAGCATCACCACATAGTAGAAGCCTCTGCAATCTATATCATTGCAAGAAAGACCTCAAAGGTACATTTATGATAAACAAAAATGCAAGTTAAAAAACTTGCTAACGCTTGTATTTATGTCCACAGATGGCGTCCTACCAAAAACACCTATCAAGCGTATTTTCGTTTACATAAACGTCAGAGTAGTTAGTATTCACTATCTCTAACTATAATTCCACTTTCAGATCATGATTTCAAGCTATTTGCTATCGTCAGTGAAAGACAGGAATAAAGAAACTAGATCTAAATACAAACTCTGAGCGTTTATGAAACAATTTCTATTCAGCTTGCAAGCGTGAATTTTTTAGACACGTAATGTCTTCAAACTCAGCATAGCAAACCAGATAGCTATATGGGTCTGATCTCAGTTCAGCATCACCACATAGTAGAAGCCTCTGCAATCTATATCATTGCAAGAAAGACCTCAGAGGTACATTTATGATAAACAAAAATGCAAGTTAAAAAACTTGCTAACGCTTGTATTTATGTCCACAGATGGCGTCCTACCAAAAACACCTAGGTGTTTTGGTAGGACGCCATCTGTGGACATAAATACAAGCGTTAGCAAGTTTTTTAACTTGCATTTTTGTTTATCATAAATGTACCTCTGAGGTCTTTCTTGCAATGATATAGATTGCAGAGGCTTCTACTATGTGGTGATGCTGAACTGAGATCAGACCCATATAGTTATCTGGTTTGCTATGCTGAGTTTGAAGACATTACGTGTCTAAAAAATTCACGCTTGCAAGCTGAATAGAAATTGTTTCATAAACGCTCAGAGTTTGTATTTAGATCTAGTTTCTTTATTCCTGTCTTTCACTGACGATAGCAAATAGCTTGAAATCATGATCTGAAAGTGGAATTATAGTTAGAGATAGTGAATACTAACTACTCTGACGTTTATGTAAACGAAAATACGCTTGATAGGTGTTTTTGGTAGGATGCCATCTGTGGACATAAATACAAGCGTTAGCAAGTTTTTTAACTTGCATTTTTGTTTATCATAAATGTACCTTTGAGGTCTTTCTTGCAATGATATAGATTGCAGAGGCTTCTACTATGTGGTGATGCTGAACTGAGATCAGACCCATATAGCTATCTGGTTTGCTATGCTGAGTTTGAAGACATTACGTGTCTAAAAAATTCACGCTTGCAAGCTGAATAGAAATTGTTTCATAAATGCTCAGAGTTTGTATTTAGATCTAGTTTCTTTATTCCTGTCTTTCACTGACGATAGCAAATAGCTTGAAATCATGATCTGAAAGTGGAATTATAGTTAGAGATAGTGAATACTAACTACTCTGACGTTTATGTAAACGAAAATACGCTTGATAGGTGTTTTTGGTAGGACGCCATCTGTGGACATAAATACAAGCGTTAGCAAGTTTTTTAACTTGCATTTTTGTTTATCATATATATATATATATATATATATATATATATATATATATATATATATATATATATATTATCCTGTTCGATGCTAGCATAATAAGACAATATTCAAACACTTTTCCAAAGGCAATATCACTAAAATAGGTTTATTACAATCTACAAACACATTCTTTTAATATCATTTATTGATTTATGTATTGATGTCAGCATAGTGAGATAATATTTAAACACTTTCAAGTGTAGCATAATCAAAATCGGTTTATCCACATTTTAATCCAGATAATTTTTCTTAAAAAATGACTTTAGAGTTTCATTACAATTAACAAGTTCAACTTTTTAAAATTATTTGTTGATTTTGTTCATCCCTCCATGGTAATGTCTGTAACAACTTTAAATAATCTGGGCATTTTTAAAACATTTTTTTAAAAATATTATTAAGATGCATGTTGCACAATAAAACTTTAAAAGTAAATATTTATTTTATATTATTTTTATCAGCACAGTATTATGTGTTTAGCAATACTAAGAAGAATTTATTCAATTATAAATACAATATTCTTGGAATTTTTAATTAATCTGTAACTTTCCATTTTCTATAATGAAGCAAGTTGGTGCTAAAGTGACCTGGCAGATTAGTTTTCTTTTTTAAGAAAAATAGGAAATAAAATCATGCAATCTTCTTTTAACTTTATTAAGTGTTATATGGATCAAAAATGACTTCTTTGGTTTGTTTACAATATCTCCTGTCATTTTTCTTCAAATTTATTTCAAATTATTTTATTGATATTATCATTTCTAAGTAAACATATTCTTCTGCTTGATGATAAGAGCATGCAAAAAAACAAACAAACATTTTTGCTGTCTTTTTTTAAATATAAATAATCTATGTGTCATTTTTAAATCTGCCAATTTAAAAACATAAATGAAATAAAAAGCAAAAGCTTACATTCTCTGGAATTGTTCTTGGTTTGAAGTAATATTTGTTGAAGTAAATTATTATCCACATGGTTCCCATTTCTCCTTCCCAGTTTGAATCCCAGGAATTATCAAATCGATGGAAAAACAGTGTTGAATGTAGTACAAGGTTGAAGATTTTCTATTCCATATTTTTTTAATAAACAGTATCTTAGAATTCCCTTCAAGTAGATTCCAATTTTTTTGATTTTTTCAGCTTTTTCTTCCTTATTTTATAAGTTTAGAGTTTAAGTCTGTTGATTTTGATTCTCTTTTTCTTAATCACCCCCCCCCTACAACTTTGTTATGTAATTTATACATTGTATTACATTGCTTGATTGGTAACAAATGGACCAATAACACTTAAGTGTGAATATCATTAATATTACTCCATCTACTTTCATTTTTAATAACTACCCATAATATCTAAGACTGTTTTTAATTCACTAAAAAAATTTGCTTAAAGAATTGACTATCACTATTTATTTTACAAGATTTATAAACTTAATTATTTATTTATTTATTTTCAATTGCTATTCAACAATAATAAAATAACAATATATTTATCTCCCAATTAGTAATAATACTTTCAAATTATTATTTTATCCCTAGTCAAAGCCTACACTGGGTTTGAAATCTCTTCTCCACTCAAGCAGATTTCCTAGTGCATCCGGAACAGTCTTTATTTAAAGCCACTTATTAAGATATTAATGCCAAATATATTTTTATGATTTAAAATTTTGGATTATTTAATACAGGGACCTAAATAAAAGGTCACAATATATATATATATATATATATATATATATATTGTGATATATATATATATATATATATACAGTTATACACACACACACGTATGTGAAATATATATATATATATATATATATAAACATTACAAGCATAAAGCTAAACTAGTCAATATAAAATCAAAACTACCCCAAATCTAAAATTAAACCAGACCAGAATAAAAATAATATTAAAACACAACCTAAGGTTTCACTGCTACAAGCCGACTTCTCAAGTGTAAAGAAATAATAAAAAAAAAAAAACACATTATATATACTATTAAAAACTACCCATAAATCCATTCACTTCCCATCCACCCTTAATATTAAAAGAACTCTTAAATAAGTTAATTGCTTCAGAATCATAAATTTTCAATAATAAAGACTCTTTAATTCTTCTTTTGATTTCATTTCTCTCAAAGAAGACAACCTTAGCTTCATCAAAATCAATAGTGTGGCCTGTATCTTTTTCATGGACATACAAAGCAGAACTAAGATATCTATTTTTAACTCTACTTTTATGAACCTTTACTCTTTCATTTAAACTCAAACTACTCTGACCTATGTAAACCTTCTTACAAAATAAACAAGGAATAAAATATACTTTATTTTATATTTTATTCCTTGTTTATTTTGTAAGAAGGTTTACATAGGTCAGAGTAGTTTGAGTTTAAATGAAAGAGTAAAGGTTCATAAAAGTAGAGTTAAAAATAGATATCTTAGTTCTGCTTTGTATGTCCATGAAAAAGATACAGGCCACACTATTGATTTTGATGAAGCTAAGGTTGTCTTCTTTGAGAGAAATGAAATCAAAAGAAGAATTAAAGAGTCTTTATTATTGAAAATTTATGATTCTGAAGCAATTAACTTATTTAAGAGTTCTTTTAATATTAAGGGTGGATGGGAAGTGAATGGATTTGTGGGTAGTTTTTAATAGTATATATAATGTGTTTTTTTTTTTTATTATTTCTTTACACTTGAGAAGTCTGCTTGTAGCAGTGAAACCTTAGGTTGTGTTTTAATATTATTTTTATTCTGGTCTGGTTTAATTTTAGATTTGGGGTAGTTTTGATATATATATATATATATATATATATATATATATATATATATATATATATATATATATATATATATATATATATATATATATATATATATATATATATATATATATATATATATAATCATTGCTCTGTTTATATTATGATTGCATATCTTGATACTTTAATGGATAGGCTTTAATCTTCTCCGAACCTTCATCTAGCCATATTATTAAATATCCATTGATATCGTTTTTTTTTACTCATCTTATCTTTAAATTATTCTGATTACATGTGTAGGACATTAATATGTTTATTTAAATACACAGAAGAGGGATGGGTAGAATAGAGACTGGATATCTAATATTTAAATAGAAGTACATTGTCTATACTGAACTTAATGTAATTTAAACAGGGTTTTGACTCTAACTTTCTATTCCCTACAGTTAGTCAATCCATCTTATAACAGTGATTCACATGGCAGTGATTAATGTGAGTGGTCTATCCTCATGATTTCATTTCCAGTACTTAAGATTTGCCCATATATGAGCATTTGTGTTGGAACGAATAAGTGGGTTCATTTTATTCTTTCATAAATACTATATCTTGTGTTGGGAGTGAAAGTATTCACTTAATATTAGCACTTGTAAAAAGCGCATGCACAAAAGCTCTTTAATGTATTACAATTTATAAACAATGTGCTATATAAAAATAAATGCTTATTTAAATATACATAGTCTATGCTGAGCAAACACATCAGTTTGTCTAAATCATCATTTTCGACATACATATATATATATAATCAGTGCACAGTTTATTTTAAGATATAAAATCTTGGATTATATATATATGTGTGTGTGTGTGTGATGATCTGGGACCACTTATGAGTGCTGGTGCAGCATGAAATACATATATAAAAGACAATTTATCTTTATTCACATGTATGTGACTGTATATATTGTTTGTATAAGAAGGAACAGATAAAAGTAGAGAGCTTGGAAGTTTGAGTTCAAATCCCTTCGAAAATTTACATTATGTTTTGTATAGACAATTCATTTGTGTGTGTATATATATATATATATTACAAATCGTATAACATAATGTACTAGCAAAAAAAAATTATAATAAAACACTATCATTGCCATGATTTCATGTACTATACAAAAAATTAATAGTCAAAATCAAGGTGATGAGACAATCTTGGTATGTATTCCTGATTATTTTGCTAGTATATAATGTTTCATGATTTTCTGCTTTATTTATTACCATTAATATAACATTATTCAATATTTAATTATGTATATATATAAACATTAACTTGTTGAGTTTTTGTTTACAATTATATTATTAGATTCTGCTTGAAGGAGGTTTTTTTTTTGCTTCCTATGTCAAATGTGTTGACTGGGAAGTGAACCAGGCCCAGCTGCTTGGAAGACAGCTATGCTATCCAATAGGCTACCAATGCTTGCCTTATAACGAATCAAGATTAACTTCTGAAGGCTAACAATATAAAAAAAAATCCCTTGGTCAGTTAAAGTCCACTTCAACTGACTCTTATTCTGTCAAGAGCTTTTTAATTAAATGATTACAAATGGAAACATTAAAATTACTATATATATATAGATTTCAATGTATATGAAACTAATGAAGTAAATAAGTTTTTCCTTAGGTCATGCCCAAATACATCTCTGTTGACAAAGAATCATACAATGGAGGCATCTATTCTTTAGGCATTTAAAGTTTATAATGTTATTCTTGCCAAAAATTTTGGAAATATATAGTGAGCTCAATATGCATAATAATAATCACCTTGTTTTAATAATAAAAGTGAAGTTAACAATTGTAAAGATTAAATTAACATTTAAATATATTAAACTGTTTGAAAATATTATTTTTTATTAAATTATTTTTTCTAATTGAATGCTTTTGTTATGATTATTATTACAATTTTATTTACAAAAGTGAAATTTTATTTTTTAGGTTATTTTAATTTGTTATATTTGTGTTTTTAATAAGGTTTATTTTTAAAAAGTAATATACAATAGGAAATAATCAATTTAATAAAAGGAATTAAAAGAAAATTATGAAAGGAAAACAGTTTAATTAAATTTAGTAGTTTATTCTTTTATTATATTATTATTAATATTCTTTTGTGAACTTATCATGTTAAAGTACCAATTTTTTTTTTCAGAATTAAAAAATAAAGAAAACGTATGTCCGTTAAAATTATATCTTTTCCACTAATGCTTCACTGTTTCTATTGCTCTCTTTTTATTCCCTGGTTTGAATTTTTTGAATAATTTTTATACATTTTTTACCACAAATTTTATATTTATATCAATGTGAACACCAAGAAAATGCATTAGTATAAATAAACATTTTTAAATGAAATTATAACCATGTAATATTAACATGATATTAGGAATCGTATTAATATGACTTAATATCCAAAAAAAATGATTCCCATGTGATATTTAAAGAGTACGCTGAATATTTTTGGATAGGTGTAGAATCGATAGGTTAAATATAAATGCTTTATTTTAAATTACAAACATACAGTTGTCAGTTTATCTCTAACATTATTTATTATTTTAAAACTATAATTAACAAATAAATGTTTCTGAAGATAGTCTCAGAATGTGTAAAGAAATCAGTAACATGTCTTACGTTTGGGAAACTTTCTTCTTTTTTGTGTAACATCCACCTATTTGTAGTTTCTATTGATTATTTTAATGTCTATATAGCCAAATGGTATCTTATTTTTAACTATATATAATAAATATTTAATCCATTTTTACTAAACATTTTTACTCACATTTATTTCATCTTCTCTTTAAAAGATTTGTTCATTTCTTAACAATTTTACAGAGGTGACATATTTATTTCTTCACTATGAGTTGCCCATTTTTACTTTCTCCCACATTTTATTGTTTCTACATTATTTTTTATATCACATTTTTATCTTATTCACAACATCATGAAAACTTTCTTCTCATATTTTCTGATTTTTCAGACATTTTCCATTTGTATCTCTTTTGAGCTTTTTTAATTTAATATGGCATGAAACTACACTCATATCAAATGTTTTTATTTCCTTTTATAGTTATTCAGAAACTATTTTTACTATTTCTACTTCAAGTTCAAATTTATTTCCATATAATCAATTATATATTTTAAAGAAGTACTTTTAATATATTTTTTGAAATTCTATTAACTACACTTTTTTTTTTCCATTTTATTCATTTTCTTCTCTATGTATATTGAATACAAATCTTTCTATAAGCATTATATGTGTCATTTTTAATATTCTGGATTCTAGAATTAGAAATATTTTCTTCCTCTTTTAATTTTTTGTAGAAATTAATCTTATCCATGACTCATGTAATTTATTTATTATTTTTTATTATCTACTACCACCACTTTTTCAACAAGCAGCATATTAGTTTTTATATTCCAATCTAAATAGTTCTTTATTTTTAACTTTATTTTTCTTCTACAAAATGTTTACTTTTATTTTATTTAACTTATCATCTTCCTTTATCTGAATTATTTCATCTATTAGTTCAATTTATTATCTTTTCAGACTTTTTAAATTTTACTTGCTTTTTTATCTATTTTTGTTTTAAATATTTAATGAATACTCTTCATTTTACCTTCCATATTTTTTTATCAATGAATATACTCTAACTTATACATTTTAGTCTGTTTTGTATTTGTTTAATTTGCTGTTGTCAAATTGCCACAATATTTACCACACTTTCCATTTTTGTCTCCATTTGATGTTGTTCTGTTTTCATCTTAGCTCTATTATATTCTAGCTTGTTTTTTTTTTTAATGAATTTGTTCTTGATTTTTTTTTTTTTTTGATTTGTTCATTCAAACAAATTCTGCTGGATTGTTTTAGATTACTGATTTAACATATTTTCTAAATCTTGCTGTTATTTTAATTTTTAAATTTTGCTTCATTTGTTTCTAATTTGCTATCACTTTTCTATTCCATTTTCTAAATTTTGCTTATTGTTGACATCATTCTATTTTATTTTCCAGGTGAAAAAAACTTTGTTGCCTTTTGATAAAATTTTCTTAAACATATCTAATATTGGATTGATATATCACTTGTCTTTAGTACTGTTTTTTCTACTTTTGATGCTTCATCTTGTTAATAGATGAATGAATTCTAATTTGACTACTATTTTAAATAATTTACCTTGTAAGCAATATTTTAATAGGAAATAAAAATTGAAATTCACCACTACCTAACAATCATAACTTCTTTTAAAAACAGGATATGTATTTTAAATACTGTTATCTCTCATCTCACAATTTTGTCTTTTTTTAAAAAAAAACACAATCTATTATTTAGTACTTAAATTATTTTATTATAATTTATATATGATCTACGATCTCATTTCATCTCAAATATATGAGTTCATATCAACATGCCTTATGGTATGCTTTCATCATTATATGTATAATCTAAATTATCACAAGTCACAACTCAATCAGACTAGCTAAAGAAAGTAAACTCTAAAACACAACCAATGGTTTCACTGCTATAAGCAGACTTTCCAATTGTAAAAGGCTAAGACTGATTGAGTTGTGAATTTGAAGCAATTTTGTTTATGTTTACTGATTAGTTTAGATTTAGGTTTTAACGTTTACACACACATATGTAAAAAACATCATGTAACACTAAAATATTAATTGAAAATATATTTTGCTGAAATTTTCTCATAACCGAGTATTCATTTAATAACAGATAGACCTTCTTAGATAAAATTCATTTAGTTACAAACGATATATATATATATATATATATTATTTCAATATATATATATATATATATATATATATATATATTATAATTGAAATAATAAATTTAATGGTTTACAAACTATTATAAACAATCTTTAAATCTGCAGTTGAGGCAGGTTTAAGAAATTAACCGAAAGTACTTCTGATGATTTAAGGGATTGTTTATAATAGTTTGTAAACCGTTAAATATATTATTTCAATTATAATTACAATTTTTTTTAATTAACGGACATTTTATTTATTATATATATATTGTAACCTTTTAATTGATTAATTATGCTTATTGAATTTTTTAAAAAAAACATACATTATAATCCAAAATTTTAAATTTCAGAAATATAACTTGCTCAAATAATTTAATATATATAACATAAAGAGAGAATTCAGTTGGGATAAGAAATACACATTTTTATTTACAATTATTTTTTAAACAGTGATGTAATTTTAATATAAATGATTTTAAGAAATACAAACCCATTTACCTACATAATTATTGTAGATTTAATTCAAGTTATTGTAGATTTAAGTAAAAGTTACAATACTAAAAAATCTAATTTTATTACTTATATTACATTGATCCTTTAAAAGATGAATTTTTTTTATTTTCTGCACTGAATTCTAAAAATAAATACTAATAAAAATATCTACTATTAAATAATGATATATTTTAAATGATTATAATGATAATAACTATTTTAAAAATAAATACTATTGTTAAAATATTTTGGTTTAAACTAATAGAAAAGTCAATGTATTTGAAATTCTAACTTAAAATTGCTTAAAGTTTATCAGTTTTAATAATATTTGTTGTTAATTTTATTAGTATTATTGTAGGCAGCAAAATACTTACTCAGAAACTGTAAATCAATTTTTAATTTATTGAACAATGAAATGTAATTAATTGGGTGAGCAGCCATTTTAAATGTAAAAAAAAAATACAGGACATATAATTTTAAATGAAATTTCTAATTTAGTACAATAAATATATATATATATATATATTTAGAAAGTGCAAATATGAAAAAATGTAATGAAACTGATAAATAGACATTACTAAAAATAATTACAATAATATTTTATACATTTTTAAACATGTTTATTTTTACATTGGTACATACATTCTCAATTTTTAAAGGTATTACTTAAAATTACAATTTCATACACAGCTTCATCACATGCATTTCAAAATGCTGAAAAAAATGATATATAATATATCTTACCTCAGGTAATTTTTCTATGCAAAAATTACAAAAATACTGTGATTGGTGACTTTATTTTTTACTATCTGACCCAGATGTTCTACTTTTATAACACAGTATATGCTAGAAACTTTTGGTTGTCCTTGCATTCAGGTATCTGTTAGAAATATGTTTGGTTATTTTTAGTGGGGAAAAATAACAGGAATAATTTACAAGTTGTTGAGGACTTTAGTAAATTGTAATGTAATGTATAGTATTTTATAATATTATTATATATTACTTTTATTATATTATTTTAGTCAAAAATGTTGTTGTGATTTAAAATGTATATTATTTTCAAGTTAATAAAATGTACTCAAAAAATAAATATCAAACAAAAATTTCTCTAAGATAAAATGAAAAAAAAATCAATAAATATCAAAATAAAATAAAAAATATTATGAGCACTGACTCTATATGTGTGTGAGATGAAATATGAGAGTGGATGGCTGAGGGCATATGATGAGTGTGGATGTGCATGTTTTTATATCCTTCAAATGTCTTGTCTTAAATTCTATCGTATATAATATAACCCTTGGTTTATATCATGTATAAACCCATGGTAAGAAAATGAACTATTTATAAGCCAAATTTTTTTTTATTAGTTTAAGAAAAGTTGAAAAGTTTTATTTGAAAAAATCAATAACTGTATAGCTTAAATCTAACATATATAGAGATACAGTTTGCATTCGTGTAAAATATAGCTAGCATTATTTAATGAAAGGGGATTTGATTTTTTTTTGTACGTTGGCTGTAATATTTGAAAAATACATATTTATATGTCTAAAAAAGTCTCCTTAAATGTTAATGTTTATCAATAAAAAGTTAGTGAAAGTTGAAATTGAACTTGTTATAAATAGGTTTGTGATTATAAGAAATTATAATGGATATTTTATGCTCATGTGATTTGAACAAGCAGTTTTCTATTTAATGTTCTGCATATGTATGTGTGTATGTTGCAGATATATATATATATATATATATATATAGAGGTTACAATATATATATATATATATATATATATATATATATATTGTAACCTCTGTCGTCTTCACTTATTCACTTTATTAGATTTATAATTGCCCAGGTGCCAATTCTATACAAGATAGAATAAAATTTATAATTGTAAATTGCTTTTAAACTTATTTAAAAGATTCTTATATTGTAATTATTCTATGGCTTAGCTCAGTTGAGGTTATAAGATATGGTCTTCATATAAGAGGTAAATAAGGATGATAAAAACATCTATAAACAATAATTCTCTAATGTTAATTTAAATATGTTTTAAGCATCTATTCATTAATAAAACTGTTGCAAAATTGACAATTATTACAGTATAGACAATGATGAGGATTGGGTATCTTTTTATCCACATCACCACCTATTTTAAGCAAAGTAGAATATATTATTACCATTGTAATGTGGTGATTTATCATCTCCAGACAAATTAAATAAAACTCAACTTATACTGGTAAATTTAGATATTCTAGGGCTATGTTATATTAAGCATGTGTGTGTGTGTGGAAATGGAGAATCGGACGTATATAATCAAGCAATTCACATGGGCTATTAATTCAATAAAACATTTATTAGAAATAAATGACAAAATAAATAATAAATATACAAAAAAATATATTATTTTATGCACCTTTCTAACCAATTACATTTCTTCTACAGTAAAACCAAAAGTGACTAATATTTAATATGTGAATCATATATTTTCGAATATGTGTGCTTTTATAATATCATAAATATAATGTATTTTTAAAACATACTTTTTATTAGCTTATTTATAAAACTTGGATGATGCCATAAATCAATCATCTTTTATACATATGATAAAAAATTATACAACACTTATCTGTTATAATCAGTGTATATCATCTAACATTAACTATACAAAATAAAGAAAGGCAGGGAAAAACAATAACCAAATACTTATCTTATACTTATACTTATATACGTGAGGGTTAAATAATATCTCCAAACTCAATCTAAATAATATAATCATCCCTTGACCATTTCTACCTCCAACTTATAACAGACAAGGTTTTAATTCATTATTTTTTTTAAATAAACTTTATTAATGAAATTAAAGCATAATAAATACAATTTAAAAAAAAATATAGCATCATGCACACATCCGAATATCTATAATCACCTATAATATAATTTCTAGATCATATAAAATAAAGGATTATCATATTATAATAATCCGATGCTACATTGTTTTGTTTTTTAAAGAAAAAAAATGATTGTATATCTATTATAAGCAATAACAAAATATACTTATCAATATCCAATCATTACATGTTAATTTTTTAAAAATTTGAAAGTTGAAAGAAACATACATATCAATTTCAAAGACAACAGTAAATTATAACATAAAAAATGTCTACCCAATTGTTAAAGCATAATTTGTTAAGAATGACAATAGTCTTTTTTTTATCCTAGAATTCCATTATAGGCATGATAAATGACATTTGCATGCATTGGAATTATTTTATTATATATGCGCGAATAGCAAAGTTATACAGTATAAAATTATCCTCTTGATATAAGATTAAATAGATAAACACTTTCATTTTAAATTTTATTTTGCAGAATATTGATAGAAAATTATTAAAATTGAAAATCAAGCATTTAATTATAGCATTTAATAAGAAAATTTTAGCTAGCTTTATTTTAAACAATTTTGTCATTTTAATATTATTTAGCTTTGGTAATACTTTAAAATAAATCATAATTAATTAGCTTACTTATCATCCAGGCATTTTCAAGGTAGTGTATATGGATCATTGCCTGACAAAAATTTGGAGCTGGTTTCCAACTGGGGTGTGTGTTTTTATCTCCTCATTTTTATATTATTCCAGTAGTATAATAGAAAATTCTCCACAGGTATATTATTAGAATCCTTGCAATGTTTTTTTTTATTTGTTCTAATACACTTAGAGAGTTATTGATTCTTTTAAGTTTTTTTTACATCTTCTTCCTTGGAATTTTTTTTACTTTCCTTCAAGTTTTAAACTCTCTGTCTCTCTCCACTCATGCCCTCTGTTTTTTTTATTACAATCAACTTTGGAAATGTGCCAGAATTTTACTTATAAAATTTTAACAATACAATATTTGAATAGAATAAAACATAAAAATAAAAAAATATTAAATATCAAATATTAATTTAGAAATGTTATTCACTAATATACAAATAATCTTTATCATTTATAAATATAAGTTTATGAACTATAGAAAATTAGTAAATAATAAATAAAATATAGAAAAGAAAATTCTAAAATATATCTATGTATCTTCTTATTATGACAAGTAAATTTTTCTACTACATACAAACATCCCTGATGTTGTTCATCTTTCTTTTCTACTACCAAACATATATAATACAAAACTCTACCAATCAGTACACCCAATTAAAGTTTTAATTCTTTTAAATCCTAATTTTAACTAGCAAATTACATCACAATTCATTTTTCTCAGATAACTATCTTTAACCATTGTTAACACAAATGTGAACTTCCCACATTTCTTCCTGGTGCCAACCTGGAAATCACAGTCCTTCCCCCTTATGAAAAAAAATGAATTGGATAAACAACAATCAATATTAATAGCACATCAAATTTTACATTAAGATCATTCCTCAATTAGAAAATTATGTTTGTCGAATAAATATAAAACAATAAAAATATTTAATGCTTTTATAAACACTTGTTTCTATTATATTTTAGCAACATTAAATAAGCAAGAAAAAATAACAATTCTATATTTAACCATATGTATAACTTTTATTAATCATGTCTTGCAGGACATGGAACCAAACTGTGAGCATTATAAGTAACTTTAAATCTTGCTTGATAATTCTTTATTTCTTTTCTTCTGATAAGTTTATCTCTACAAGATTTCATTTTTACTTTGTTGGATTTAACTGTAGCCTTTTTGATATATCTTACTTTATTTCTAACTTTCTTCAGATGATTTATATTAAATACTTCTTCTTTTATTCTTTTGGGTTTTATCTTAGCCTTTCCAACTTCATTTTCTTCATCAACAATCTTTTTGCCAAGATTTAAATTAACTATCTCTTCCTTTATTCTTTTAAATTTGACTTTTGTTTTCCCAATATCTCTTATATAATCTACACATTTATTAATATAATTTATCTTAACCTTCTCTATACTCATCTGTTTGAATTTTACTTTAATTTTCTTCATATGTTTATGTTTATTGTGAATAATTACCTCTCTCATAAAATCTACTTTGGTTTTCTCTTTACTTTTACACTTAAGCTTTACTTTGACTTTGCCTAAATCTCTATTCTCATTAGTAACTTTCCCAAGAAAATTTACACCAACCTTTTCTGTATTCTTAATTTTACATTTTATTTTCACTTTACCAACTTATCTAGCATGACTAACACTTTCTATTAAATATTTCATACTACATATTATAGATTTAGTATCTCCATAGTATATTTTTTTTTAAAAAACATTCACCTTCACCCTATGTTTTAAATAATCAAGAACACATTTTGGAATATAATTTTTATTTTTATTTCTAAACTTATTACTGGTGATATCAGTAACCTTTAGCAATTTATTCTCCAAAATTTCTATATATTTTATGTCTAAGGAAATTATTTCTGTCTTCATTGATTTATTAATTTCTCTCTCTCTATCAAGATTCTTCTTGAAATCTTTAAGCATGTCTATAACTACATTAATTCTGAGTCTTGACCATCTATTTCTCTAAGTTCTTTATATACATTTATTTCATCACTGGCTAAACTAACATTTCTATTAATCTGCATATCTTGGTCATTAATATTCTCTTGCATTTCTAGCTTCATTTTGGGTATTTCTAACCTTGCTTCTAGCTTTGTTTCTAGTTTCACTTCTAATTTTATCTCTGACATTTCTGACTTTATTTCAACCATCCTCTTCTTTGATTTCTTTTGACTTAATTTTATTTCTATTGCTATCTCTGATTCCTGACTTTTTACTTTCTCCTCCACAACTTGCATCTGACTAACTATACTAGCATTTATTTCTACCATTTCTGACTTTAGTTCTGCAAACATCTCTTCTGACTTTTTTCTATCCTCTACTCAACCAGACTTTATTTCTTCTCTTAATTCTAATTTTAATTCTACTTGACCAGACTTTAGTTTTTTTAATTCTGTTAATATATTTCTTAATAACATCGACATATCACCATCTAGAGTTTGATGAATAGTATCTCTCATCTTACTAGACTCTCTATTTGACATATCTATAACTTCATTTCCTGATTCAAGGTCAGATGACAATCCAGCCATGTCTGGGGATGGTGTCTCTTGAGACCCACCCAAACTATCGTATAAGCTAAACTCTTCCATTTTATAATCTCTTAAAAATTTATTAATACTACTTAAGAAAATAAGGTTTACCAGCTCCAACCTCCACCAAATCAACAATTCAAATTCACCATCATTACCTAAAATGACATAAAATTTCCACAATTTTGTTTTTCCATATAATGTTCGATTTTCCACACACATATAGATAAGAAGACATTAAGTTTTAACTAGAAACATTAATCTAAACATAGCTGAAATTATTAATTAAATTTTACATGATCCACTATAGTTATATTACAAACTACACCAATTCAAATAACTGATAAAAGACCAAAATAATTTAAACATATTCATTTATTTTTATGCTGTGTTAGGTGCATTCAAATATTATAACCAGTATTTATAATCCCTCCGAAATGAATTTTATACCCAAAATAAAATTAATGATGACATGCATTTACTATGACAACTGATATACATTTTTTGCTTAAATATGGTACATGTCAACCTTTGTATAAGAATATAAAAAATAGCCTTTTAAGAATGAGCTACATATTCAAGTTATATATTCGTCCATTCTTCTAAAGATCCAACAGATACTGACATACAAAAGAATTATTAGCAGTTCACAATTTTGAAATAGATAAAAGAATTCCATCACTGCTCTTAAAACAGACAATGCTTCATGAACACTCTGATGATCATCTCACTTTAACCGCTCTAAGCTACTACAACCCATAATATTTTACTACAAACACTATCACAATGCCCTGCTTACATCCAAGTCTTAGGGGCTATTTATAAAATATTGTCTTGCTCATCTTTAGGAGTCTTAGAGACAAATATTACATATATATAAGAAAGAACTATGCCTTGCATTCTCTGGAGTCTTAGAGACAAAATCATGGCAGGACTACTGTTAACTGCTTCATGATAACTAACAACTGATATCATAATTTGGGTTGGAGCAGTGAATGAGAACAATCAATCACCAGTGACATCAATACACCATATATTTAATACAATAACAAAAACTCTCCATCCATCACCAAAACTTGCAATACAACCAACAAAACTCTAACAATCAAGTATGCTATTTAACCTTCAAAATTATAGACTTTCTATAACAGAAATGTTCCAAATATGAACAACATTATTACTTTGTAATTTAACATCATCAATAATTCTATGCTTATCTGGCATCAATGCTATATTTCATTGGCAAGCAAAAATATGTATATTAAAAGAATGCTATCAACTTTAACATTTACTATAAGTTGTGATATTTATATAGCTCTAAAATTGAAATTAAGCTGTTTCATGGCTGTATTTAAAATGTTTTTTTAAACTATACATCTGACATTAATATATCTACTACACATCTTTCAGATATTGGCTTATTTCGAACTCATATTGGCTTATTTCAAACGTTAGTTAATGCTCCATTTACCCCTAGTTTCATTTTATCAAACATTTCTATTAATCTTCCAGATTGATATAAAAAAAATCATTGAATAAGAAAACTGCCAACTTGATTTTATTTTGATTGATTTCTTCAATCACTCTGATTTCTCATCTCAGGTATATGACAATATATATTATGTCTCAGTTGGGTGTCCATTTAACCCAATTAAGCCAACAAAAAAAATAAGCACTCTACAGGATATGATACTTAAGTAATCAAGATCCCATGATTGGACAGCCATTTAAACCCTTGGCAGCTGTGGCCTCTATGTATATATCGAGCCATCCACATTGATCACTACTTAACCCCTATCTACAATAATCATCATCAATTCCAACATGCTGGCTGTTATTCCATTCCACTATCATTTACTAATCATGCTGCCACATTGTGTGTCATTCATAATAGAATGTATAATATATAATATCCAATAAAGAACAAAATACACATATCAACAAAGATGAATCAATCACCAATCATTGTGCAACCATTTAACCCATAAATATATTGAGCATTTAACCCATAAATGTCGAGGCCTCCATGCTGGGCAAGCCACTTAACCCACCCTGTAACCTCTGTCTTCTTCACTTATTCACTTTATTAGATTTATAATTGCCCAGGCGCAAATTCTATACAAGATAGAATAAAATTTATAATTGTAAATTGCTTTTAAACTTATTTAAAAGATTCTTATATTGTAATTATTCTATGGCTTAGCTCAGTTGAGGTTATAGGATATGGTCTTCATATAAGAGGCAAATAAGGATGATAAAAACGTCTATAAATAATAATTTTATAATGTTAATTTAAATATGTTTTAAGCATCTATTCAATAATAAAACTGTAGCAAAATTGACAATTATTACATTTATTACAGTATAGACAATGATGAGGATTGGGTATCTTTTTTTCCACATCACCACCTATTCTAAGCAAAGTAGAATTTATTATTAACACTGTAATATGGTGATTTATCATCTGCAGACAAATTAAATAAAACTCGACTTATACTGGTAAATTTAGATATTCTAGGGCTATGTTATATTAAGCATATGTGTGTGTGTGTGGAATGGAGAATAAAACATATATAATCAAGCAATTCATATGGGCTATTAATTCAATAAAACATTTATTAGAAATAAATGACAAAATAAATAATAAATAGACAAAAATATATATATTATTTTATGCACCTTTCTAACCAATTACATTTCTTCTACAGTAAAACAAAGATTGACTAATATTTAATATATGAATCATGTATTTTCGAATATGTGTGCTTTTATAATATCATAAATATAATGTATTTTTAAAACATACTTTTTATTAGCTTATTTATAAAACTTGGATGATGCCATAAATCAATAATCTTATATAAATATTATAAAAATTTATACAACACTTATCTGTTATAATCAGTGCATGTCATCTAACATTAACTATACAAAATAAAGTAAGGCAGGGAAAAACAATAATCAAACACTTATACTTATACTTATATACGTGAGGGTTAAATAATATCTTCAAACTCAATCTAAATAATCTAATCATCCCTTGACCATTTCTACCTCCAACTTATAACAGGCAATGTTTTAATTCTTTATTTTTTTTAAATAAACTTCATTAACAAAATTAAAGCATAATAAATACAATTTAAAAAATAATAATAATAATTTATAGCATCACACACACACACACATCCGAATATCTATAATCACCTATAATATAATTTCTAGATCATAAAAAATAAAGGATTATCATATTATAATAATATGATGCTACATTGTTTTGTTTTTTGAAAGAAAACAAAAAAAAATTGATTGTATATCTATTATAAGCAATAACGAAAAATACTTATCAATATACAATCATTACATGTTATTTTTTTAAAAATTTGAAAGTTGAAAGAAACATTCATATCAATTTCAAAGACAACAGTAAATTATAACATAAAAAAAAATGTCTATCCGATTGTTAAAGCATAATTTGTTAAGAATAACAATAGTCTTTTTTTTTATCCTAGAATTCTGTTATAGGCTTGATAAATGACATTTGCATGCATTGGAATTATTTTATTATATATGTGCAAATAGCAAAGTTATACAGTATAAAATTATCCTCTTGATATAAGATTAAATAGATAAACACTTTCATTTTAAATTTTATTTTGCAGAATATTGATAGAAAATTATTAAAATTGAAAATCAAGTGTTTAATTACAGTGTTTAATAAGAAAATTTTAGCTAGCTTTATTTTAAACAATTTTGTCATTTTAATATTATTTAGCTTTGGTAATACTTTAAAATAAATCATAATTAATTAGCTTACTTATCATCCAGGCATTTTCAAGGTAGTGTATATGGATCATTGCCTGACAAAAATTTGGAGCTGGTTTCCAACTGGGGTGTGTGTTTTTATCTCCTCATTTTTATATTATTCCAGTAGTATAATAGAAAATTCTCCACAGGTATATTATTAGAATCCTTGCGATGTTTCTTTTTATTTGTTCTAATACTCTTAGAGAGTTATTGATTCTTTTAAGTTTTTTTTACATATTTTTCCTTGGAATTTGTTTACTTTCCTTCAAGTTTTAAACTCTCTGTCTCTCTCCACTCACACCCTCTGTTTTTTTATTACAATCAACTTTGGAAATGTGCCAGAATTTTACTTATAAAATTTTAACAATACAATATTTGAATGGAATAAAACATAATAATAATTAAAAATATTAAATATCAAATATTAATTTATAAATGTTATTCACTAATATACAAATAATCTTTATCATTTTTAAATATAAGTTTATGAACTATAGAAAATTAGTAAATAATAAATAAAATATAGAAAAGAAAATTCTAAAATATATCTATGTATCTTCTTATTATGACAAGTAAATTTTTCTACTACATACAAACATCCCTGATGTTGTTCATCCTTCTTTTCTACTACCAAACAAATATAATCCAAAACTCTACCAATCAGTACACCCAATTAAAGTTTGAATTTTTTTAAATCCTAATTTTAACTAGCAAATTACATCACAATTCATTTTTCTCAGATAATTATCTTTAACCATTGTTAACACAAATGCTAACTTCCCACATTTCTTCCTGGTGCCAACCTGGAAGGTCACATTTTATATATATATATATATATATATATCCCTTTATAGAAATTTATTTATCGTGTTCTGTATTATTAATATATAAGGTAAAATGAAATAGTTTTGATTTGTTATTTGCAACTCTACAATTTTAGTCTAAATATAAAATTATTTAGGTAAGATTTATTTTGCAGAAATTGTCAGTAATCTGATATATTTTTTAATTGGATTTCACTAATCAAGGGCCATGTGTTCCCAAAATGAGTTGTAGATAATAATATAAAAATAACACTTAACAGGTGGTTTTTAAATGGTTAATTCTGAGTGAGTGTCTTAAAATTGGAGAAAACCGAGACATAGAAAGGAATTCTGACAGATATTTTTCCCCTTTGCCTATAAAAGGGATGAAGAAAGTGAAGGGGGGTGGTCTTACTAATTTAAACCTAGCTTGCCAATTTATCTCTGGTTTTCAGTGTTCTCTCAGACAATTGACTATACTTATGAAGTGTAAAATTGTGAGTTAAATATGAATTTCTAATTCAATTGTAATATATGTTCATTTTATATTTCTCTAAAGTCAATTAATGATGACAAAATTAGTTCTTCAGAAAAGAGCTTGTATCCAGCATATTAATATTTATGTTTGGTTTAGCAAAATTCGTTTAAAAACAGAACGATCTGACTTTTATATAAAGTTTTTCAGCCAATTCATATTTAATAATAAAATCTATTTGACTTTAGTTTAAACCTAACATGGAAAAAAGGAAATGAAGCATCTAAATTCAAACCCAGAAAAGAAAATCTTCAAAATGTAAAAGTGATCTGCAGAACACTTTTAAACCACTTTTAATTATCAGTGTAGCTACATCTTGATAAAATACAGTTTATGTGTTTATATAGCTATCTCCAAAACAAAATGAACTAAATAGTAATTAACTGATGGACAATAATATCAAGTCTTCAAACTTGGCCTCAAAGGAAAAAGACAATGGAAAGAGACAATCATAATGTTTAATATTTATTATGTATTTTGCATTACTTATATAATATGTAGCATGTTCTATAGAAACTTTAATGATTATATTAATTAATTTATTTTTTTTGAAATGTTTTAAAAATGTTTAAAAGAAGAGAAAAATGATTTGATCCATAAGACTCATTGAAGTAAAAAAAAAGAGATTTGATGATGAAGTATAAATGTTCCGTATCTAAAAAAAAAGATACAAAATATTTTTATTGACAAAATTTTATGCTTGGTATTAGATATATGAAGAGTGATTGGATAATCATCTGGAAAATCATTGCTATGCTATAATATGTTAATGATCTGTTATTAATATAAATATTGGATGGTTGTTGCTGTGCACTTGACTTTTTAAAATTAAGATAGTTCATGGTTTTGATTTGTGATCTGGTCAGACTTTTTGTCATTTATATTTGGACTGTAATCCATGTATGTGTGTGCATATGTGAAACTATAAATGCTTGTTATTACTTAAGTAGAGTTATCTTACCACATCATACATATAAAATAACTATCTCATAATTTATTTACTATGGCACTAGGAGATGACTAGTTCTCACTCCATTTACTTTTATTAAGTTAGGAAATTATTGATGAGTTATTGTTGGAGTTGTGGAAAATGTTGTGCATACCTATATAGAGTAAGGGTGTAGACAAAGAATTTCTCACACAATTCTAGCTCTCAGAGAAGACCTCTCCTTGGCTAATGCTGACATTTGTAGTTGGGAGTTGTTGTTGTTTTTAATTTCCCTTACTAAGACGCTGATGTGTGCACATTACAAAATACTGCATAGCGCTGTGAAATATGTGGGGTATTTTTCTTGTGCAGGGCAGGATAAAAGTTGCTTTGATAGGATGAAGATTTCAGTCAGATGTATGTGTTAATGAAGGGGAAGACAGGGATTTTAATTCGGAAACTGATCAATCTCTAGTTGGATTTTTTGAAGGATGGTAAATTAAGAATCATCAAGCTGGGTGAAACATGCTGACCTATCAAAATATATAGTCGTTAAAATGAAAGGTTGAATATTTGGAATGCATGAATGTACAATTATGATTTTTATATTTAAACCCATTTGCCGAACCAATTAAAGATTTTTGTGTCACCTTATCCTTTTCATAGGAAATATAAAAGATTATCACCTGTCAGAGTAAAATTAATAATTATTTATTATTGCTTGTTAGAATAATTAAAATTGATAATTATTTTGAAATAGTCCAATTGATAATGATTGCAATAAAAAAGGGGAGCAGGAATTTATAAGTTTCTCAAAGTTAAAAGAGCATTTTTATATTATATGTAGATATAAAATGGATATAGAATTCTGATTCTGTGTGTAAGCATTATTAATATTCAATTAATAGATGGGTCAAGACAATGATTAAGTTATCTAGAAATTTAGTTAATTTAAATATGTATTACATGTTATCAGTATTATTCTTTAGTAAATCTCATATCATATAATATTTGAATATAATGATATTATATATAAGAGTGTGTTTTTATTTTACTTTTATTATTATTGTAATAACGATTTGTTATTGTTATGTATTAAATGAGTCTTCTTTAATGTTTCAAATATCTCCAGAATCTATATCCAGCACCTATATTTAAAACTAATATTAGATCACATTTAAATTTATATTATTCATTTTTTATTGATTGATTCCATCTTTGATTCACATAATTCATTTATTTTATATTGATTGATGTCATAGTTTATTTGCATAATCTATTTTTATGATTTATTTCCATATTTATTTATGATTGATTTTCTTGATGAATTTCCATGATTAATGTCCATGTTTTACTTCCATAGTTTACTTTGGCAAAATATGATAGATTTAAAATTATTAATCAAATTTGGGAAAACAGATGATATAAAATAGAATAAGATGAAAAGAAATAGTTAAGTTAGGTTTATTAAATTTAATCATTTGGTTCATTGCATTGTGATGAATATTGAGAGCAGACGTAAAATCCCTTTCCTGCTTTCAGTATTTAATGTGATTTCCACTAGTAATTAAAGTTTAATTTGGCAAAATTTGGGATCATATCCATTGCAATGCAATCAGTTAGTAATGATTTCACCTCATTGGCAGATCTAGACCTTGAGAAAGAGCAGTTAGATTATTAAATCTAAGAGTTAACTTGGAAGTCAAGTAGCCTAAATAATAAAATTGGAAATACTATTATTATAATAATGATCATGAATTGATAGTTGATTGAAAGTTTAATATATGTGTTTAAGGAAATAGGATTAAGAGTTATTAGATTAAAGAAAATAACACAGACATTCCGTGTTATATAATTGTAGCTATTGAAAGTGATAGATGCTGTAAATGAAAAATAAAGTAATGGCATTAAATGGGAAGGACTTATTTATAATATTTTTATTCTATATTAAATTAAATAATAATTTTATATTATAAGCATAAATTATGAGTTTTCTGCATTGATTACTAATTTATTTCCAGTCATGTATAAATTAAAAATGTATATAACATTTTCCGTAGTTACCCCTCGAGATGAGATGTTTATATTAAAGGTGTGGAAAAAGTTGTCTCATTATTATTCATTTAGTAATAAATATATCATGAAACATTTGCATAATTGATGCTAGGTTTGAAACCAAGACCACAATAAGTTGAATGGTTTTATCAATTTAAATTTTTTGAGAGACAATTTAATTACTTTCTCAATTATCTTCTATAGTGATAAGCATGAATGATGATGATGATCTCTGGTGGGAATTACGATTTATAGTTGCAATTTGGTGCCCTGGTATACTTCATGTTATTATTAAAATCAGTAGATAATCACACTAGCCGTCCTTGTTTGATCCTAAGGTTAATATTAGATTCAATTGACTAGCTACTTGAATAAAGGAAATGAAATAAAATTAAGGTTACACACATAGAGAGTAAATTTAGTGCACGTAAAGTGAGGTTAATAAATAAATGAGATAAACTGAGGCCATAATATATATAAGGGTAGTGGGTTGTTCGTAGGTAGTTATTAATATATTTATAATGTCTAGTCTATTTGTAGTTCTATATACTTGATCTATCTATCGTGAAATCTAGGTCGTATTTTAATCTATTTCTATGCTAGTTTGGTTTAATTTTAGATTTGGGTAGTATATGATATGATATATACTAGTTTACTATACATATATAATGTATATATATATATATCAAATTCTATCATATATATATATATTCTTTTCTGCATAGATATATAAATTTGTCACCAAACTAATTCCAAAATTTTTTTTACATCATTCAAATGTGTTTTTATCTAAAATTCTATAGTATATAAAAAAAGAGTTTCTAAAACTAGGTCAGAAAAATAATTCAAATAAATGTTTATATATTATTCAGATGTATTCTATCACATATATATATATATATATATATAATTTCTATATACATTTAATTATAGAAAACAACAACAACCAAATAATAATAATAATAATAATAATAATAATAATAATAATAATAATAATAATAATAATAATAATAATAATAATAATAATAATAATAATAATAATAATAATAATAATAATAATAATAATAATAATAATAAAATAATAATAATAATAATAATAATAATAATAATAATAATAATAATAATAATAATAATAATAATAATAATAATAATAATAATAATAATAATAATAATAATAATAATAATAATAATAATAATAATAATAATAATAATAATAATAATAATAATAATAATAATAATTCATTACTCACAGAATCATGGCTAAATGTTAGCATCAGTTTTAAATTTGAATCAAGTTATGAAGCATCAAATGTGATTACTATGTGACTAAAAATAACAGTAATCCTTTTTTCTTTTTGATATAATTCTTTTTTTTTTTACTTTTCTTCTTCTAACTTATTTTTTTATAAAAGTGAGTTTCTAAAAAGGAGGGCTTAGAAATGACCTTCATTGGGTAAATGTAAATATCAAGCTGTAAAACGAATGCAATCGACCATGAAACATGATTTATGGTCATTAAATCTAAAAAAACAAAAGAAAAATAAAAAAATTAAAAATTGTATTTTACAAAAACTTTCATAAAAAATCCAAATTTTTTCATAGAAAAAAAAAAGTAATACCTCATTTATATCAGAAAAATATGGAGGATCAAATGGTCTCAGAACTGTAAGTGTACTCCTTACCAATCCTGTGCAAACTCAGTTGAAATTCTAAATTTTTGTTCAGAGACTTCCAGGGGTTCTTTGGACTCAAAAAGAAATAACTGTCAAACTAGTAATAATAAAGAGAAAAAAAAACCATAAAGAAAAAACAATAAGATGAACCATTGTTTCAAGTAAAAATTTGTAAAACCTTATAAAATTTAACCTATTTTATATCGTAAAAGTAAAAAAAGTAAATTAAATCATGCTAAAAGGAATATAATATATTTAATAGTATTTTAAAAGGATGGAGTAAATTTAAACTAAGTTTCTTTATTTTAATACTATTACAGTCTAAAAATTCAATTCACAATTAAATATGCTATTGAAAAATAACTGCAAGAATATATTATTGTTATTACTGATTGGAGAAACCTTGATGGATATGATTCTCAACTTCCATTAATTAAAATATATAAATATTTTCACATAAAAATATGTTTTATTTATGTGTTTTATTGATTAATTTAAATAATGACTTCATTATGAAGAGTGATGAAAATAAATACAAAGTGATAACTTATATAAAGTAATTAAAAAAAGTTGACTGAACTTTAAAACAGTTTATTAATGGAAACGGAATGTCAATTGAAAATAGTTTGTTTTAAAATGAAAGTAACTAGTATTATTCAAATTAGCCTTGTAAATTTATAAAGCAGAATATATATTTATTATATATTTTATAATTAAGGAATATTAAGTGAATGAATATAATAAAAATATTTATTATGGATTGTATTAAATAAAAGCTCATCCTAAAAAAATATTTTGTTTAGTAAATAAGTCTATCCTATTGTATAAAATATTAACAAGATAAAGATTTAGTAAGAAAAGCTATTAATTTATATTATGAAAAATATTGATAAGATAATATATTTCCAGATAATAAAGTTAAATGAACTTATATATCTTTATTTCCAGAATTAAATAATTATTAAATAAAATATAATGAAGATAAAATGTGGAAATAAGAATGACTTATGAATTAATACCATATATAGTAAATTTATGGTAGAGAGAGTTTAATACTCCAATATGGTTTGGAAATTTATTTAACTTCAGTCATAACAAACTTCTATTATAATTATGCATATTTAATGTTTGGAACATATTTAGATTGAAAGATTAGACAAAGATGCATCAAATTTTTAAAGTGTTTATCAAATTATAATTGGTAATTTTAAATGTTTCACACAATATCCTGGAAGTTTCTGGCAAGTGGAGAAATGAAACTAGTGCCTCAAGAGAAGGTGAAGTGTCATGTTGTAGACTATATTGATGCAAAACTAGGAGAGAAAAAAGGAAAAATTATTATTTTTTAATTATTATAGTTAATAGTAATGCATATGCAATGTTAGATATTAAGTTTAGTTATAAGCTAATAAGATGAGATGTAATGCAATTGGATATGCTTAATGTATTTTTTTTAAATGTTGATAATAATAAGTATGCTTAGAAAGTTAATGTAATATATATAAGTGTTGAGAAAAAAAGAATATGAATAAAACAATACTTTATAGTTGTGTTATAAGGCAAAATTATTTAAATTAAACTAGTAAATATTTTATTTTTAAATATAAAATTATTTAATGAGTAGATTGATGTTATAATGATGAATCAAGAAATTGGATTTATAGAAATAAAAAATATACCTATGCTATTTGAAGCTCACATGAAAATATGATGAGATGCAATGAAATGAATTCTAAAAGTAGCAAAATAATTATGATCTTAATTTTGTATGATAAATAATATAGTGTTGACATTTGTCATAAGACATGATTTGTTTTGTAATATAATTGTTAATATTGTAGAAGAATACATGATGAGAATATGAAAGTGTGGTATTAGTTGTAAGGTACATTATGATCAGAAATGCTAAAAATATAAAGTATAGTAAGTTACGTTATAATTCCAGGATAGTGTGGAATACCTTCCTGCAAAACTGAGTAATATTATAAGGTGATTGATTGATGCAACATCCATATATGTATTTTAGTATGAGGAGATGAGAAGAAAATTCCACAAAACATGGATGTTAATTTCCATAAGAGCTTAGTAGAGAAGCCTGGATATCAGGGTAGAAGCATTAAGATAAAAATGACTACTATTCAAGATATAACACTCCATTGAAAAAGAAAAGGAGACTGCCATTCCTATATTTAGAAATAATAGTTTATTAAATATCAGTTTTTTATGTACATAATTTTGGATATGGTAAAGAAAGGTATCTAATAATCATTGTATGTTGATAATTATTGTTTAGAAATATTATAGTTTCCTTCCTAAGTAGTAGAAAATTGGTTGTTAAAAGAGCAATAATAAATGCAAAACAAATATTTTAGTATTTAAATAATATCTGCTGAATTTAATGCTATAAAAAAAAGAGATCAAAAGTAAGAATGAAAAAGTGAATGAAAAGAAGTAAAGTGAGAATAGGATGAATGACCATTTATTAGTATAAAATATTGATTAAATTAATTATTTCAATATTATATCAATATTATATTGAAAGTTATAATAACATAAATTAAATTTATATACATAAATTTTATGAATGGAAATTATGCAGAATTATATTATGAAAGGTAATAAAATATTGTATTTTTGTGTAAATATTGCAAAAAAAATATATATTATATTATTAGATGAAAAAAGATTTAAAGTTGAATACATGAGAAGCACTCATGGATGGTAAAAAATAATTATTAACACGAAAGAATATATACATTCTGCTAATGGTGAATGTAATGTTTGAAGAAAAAAACATTTATATGATACAAAAATTGAAAAGAAGTATGTTAATGTAATTTATTTTATTTTTCAATGTAAATACTTGTACATACATTTTAATAATTTCATATGTATTTTAGAGTTTAATTATATTATTTATTATTTGTTAAGTGGTTAGTTGTTATTTATTGTTACTACTGTTAAAATAAAGAGTTATTTTAATACAAATCTTGAACTAGTGACTATATTTCTACTCATAAATATTTTTATCATAACTGTCACATCAAAGCAAATAAATCACATATAAAATGATTACAATTAAAAATCTACATCAGATGATCACTATTTCTTATGCTAGCGCATAACTGTTATTAAAACAGGCAAAACTCTCCATACAGTAGTACCACTCAGTGCAAACCAGAGTAATCAATGAATGCCAGAAGGATTGTGCATAAAATCCCCATCTATTGCCTACTCATCAAATAACCCCAGATTAGTTTCTGACTTATAGCCATCGTCAGTGAGGATTATATAAGCTACTGAGCTTAGATTAAAAATATTAATGTGTTTTTCAATTTTATTCTCATAGTTTTGTAGTTAAGTAGAGCTAAAAAGTGGATGCTGGAGGGTTGTATTAGATCTGAAAATCTAGGCACTAGATGGAGATTTTGTGCACAAGCCTTCTGACATCCATGGATTACTCTGGTTGGCACTGAGTGGCACTACTGTATGGAAAATTTTACCTGTTCTAATTAAAAATATTATTATTGGATAATTTATGTAAGATGTTATAAAGAAGAAGAACTTGATAAATTAATTGTTTATTACTTCAAAATTATAATTATTTATAATTTGGTATCTAATATTATCATTTCAATATAGCATTAACTGAAAATGATAATATCTTAAGAATCATATTATTATTATTATTATTATTATTATTATTATTATTATTATTATTATTATTATTATTATTATTATTATTATTATTATTATTATTATTATTATTATTATTATTATTATTATTATTATTATTATTATTATTATTATTATTATTATTATTATTATTATTATTATTATTATTATTATTATTATTATTATTATTATTATTATTATTATTATTATTATTATTATTATTATTATTATTATTTTAAAATCAATATGAAATTCATTTTTAGAATAAATTTAAAATACTATATTACATCGAATATATTACAAAGCTCATATTTTTGAAAAATGTAGTTTCAAAGAGTAATATACAATTCAAATTAAGACTTTGAAGTGAGTGAGAAGGGAGGATATCCCAGTTTTACTAAAAATCTTTTGATGATTGTAAATTATTATTCTGTTTTATAATTAATATTTGTATACTGACAATATTTGATATTCAAATATAATTAAATAATTTAAGAGAAACTATTGTAGTAAATAATACATGTTAGTTTATGAAATTATGATTATTAGAGTTATGTTAATTTTAAGAAGAAAATTTAATTCAGGTTTAGAATGTTAGATGTGATTATTATTAAGTTGATTGGATCTTAGCAAAATCTTTTTTTATTATCGAATTGTCTGACTGTTAGTAATTGATTTGTATTATAAGAGAATCATTACTATCTATGACATACCCATAAGATAACCATAATGATTATAAAGTATTGTATGATTCATTTAATTTCATTATTTTTTTTAATTTATTAAATAAGTGAAGGTAGTATAATCATTATTTTTAGTGAAAGATTATGTTAGTCATTGACTGTTGTGGGATTTTCCTAATGATTATACCAGGATGGTAGTTAGAAAATTTTTACAATTGCAATGCCATTGAGTATAAAGTAATTCAATAAATCTTATGGAAATCAGTGTAAAGAAACAACAGGTATGGATTCATCTAGTTCCTTTAAAATAATGTCTTGGCTATCTTTCAGCACTTACAGATCATTAAAAAATAAATATTGAAAAACACTGTACATGGAAATAAAGACAAAGTACAGGACTACATAATCTGTGTTTGCATAATAACTTCTCAGATATAATATAGGCTCATTATCCTATCTTTTTAACACATCCTATTACTCCCTTGCCACTACCAACTCCCTTGTCACTACCATTTAAATAATCTCAAATAGATCTAAACATTTAACATTGTAAAATAACTAAGCAAATTTTCCAATAATAAACAAAGTTACATATCACTTTATCAAACCATGACTACTATAAGAAAAGTTTAACATACAAACTTATCTACAAATACAAAGGAGACTTGACTTTTAAAATATTCATTCAATATTTATGTCTTGAAAATAAATATCATATGGTTTATCTAGCAAAGAATCATATCAAAATTATGAACTTTATTATATAAAAATAAATAAAATATATATGCATATTTCTCATAGCTTATATATCTTAATAAAATATATGTGCGTTATCAACTCACACATCTATATGTTCATTTATTCATGTAACATAATATAACTATCATTTAAACTCCAAGCAACTTTAAGAAAATACACACTATAAAAAATTATAATAAAATTACCTAATGTGATTTTATTATTTGTAGTTCACATCTTTTGATGTCTTCTGGTCCAGGTTTACATAAAATATAAAAATTATATAGCACTCATACTTAGTCAGTGTAAACTAATGTACTTTAAAATGTTTTAAAAGAAAAAACTTCAGAAAATTATTTTTAAAAAAAGTTATTTTAAGAAAATATTAATTTTGTTAGGATTCAAAATATCAAAAAAAAATGTGACTTCTACTACATTTATAATTAAATTAAAATTCTAATTGTTAGTATATTTTAAATAAATATTAATAAAACTTATAGTTACTATTCCTCTTCATAAATGAATGCCCTACATAGAAGTTGTGGTTGATATGAAATGAACCATGTTGAAAGCTTTTTTTTCTTCTACTCTTCATGGTGTGTAAAAACAAAAACACAATAAAAAAAAATGTTAAGTCCACCTTTTAAATATCTGCAGAAATCTTGGTAAATAATGTCAATCTAGTTAATAAAGATATGAACAGTCTTTTTTTCTGTAAATATTATAAGAATGATAATTATTTATCCAATAGTTATTTCAAAAATCCATTTTTTAAAAGTAAGTTGTTTTCTTCCTTGTATGTACATATGTTTTATTTTTATATATAGAGTAAGTTAAAAACAAACTCTTATGAAGCTTCAAAAATACCCTCAACCTCAGACCGCGGTTTCTGTCTCTAGCGTCATATAACAATTGTAAATAGGAGCTTTATTAAAATTAGGTCATCTGACTTGATTTTTTATCAATTTAATGTTTTATTTTATCCGGGAACCGATGCATCACTTGCGGTCAGATTCAATACTGCGTAATTCTAGAATAAAACAGACATCTCTCCATTTCCAACATATATATTTCAATAAGATACATATAAAATAAATAGATGAATCCATATTTTAGTACAAAAGTTATTTATTTTTAATATAACAAAACCGTATATTTTATTATCCATTTCTTCTTCCTTTTTAAGAAAATAATTGTAGTAATTAAACGACAGGTTTTAAATATATTCCAATATTCGTTTCTTCAACATACCTTTCTTTTTTAAAATTATGTCCTTTATAATATATATTTTTCTTTTTTTAAAATATCACAACTTTTTTTAAAATAATGTCAATAAAATATTCAAAAGATTTACTAGAGAGAGTATCCTCATCTCAAAATCTCATAAAATTAACATGTAACTTATCCTTTAATATTTTCCATAGTTTTTCATTGAATTATATTTTTTCAATAACTTAAATATTTATAATACAGATATTTCCATTATATAGCATACATTTCTAAACAATGTATTTTTGCAATTTCAAAATATTCTGCAAAAATCAACAGATAAAGTTTTATATAGTACTGGGTAAAATTGTTTTTTAATCATTCTTTGTTCTTTCCTCTCGAATCTTCTTCTAACAATGACAATATGTTCATGTTCCATGATTTATTAGTAAATTCCAATTAGCTTCTAAATAGTGACTGGCAAACAATTGTATTAAATTATTCATACACTTTTAATTATACTAAATATCAATTTAATCTTTCTTTACTTTTATAAAGAATATTATATTATATTTTTTAAAAAAATACTTTGACTATTACTTCAAAAATAACAATTTTAAAAAAAATAAGACTAACCATAAGATTAACTATCAGACTTTTATTAGACTCACAAACTACTCAGTTTATTAGACTCACTATAATTTTTAATTACACACAGTTTTTATACCTGCTTCTAAAACAATTCTGATTGGTTTATTCATCCCTTAATTGTAACTTCATTTACATATTTGTCAATTATGGACTTTTAAAATCAAGAATAAAATTAGGAGACATCATTTTTATTTAATATTACAAGAAATACTTAATTCTCAATGTAATTTTATAATTATATTTAAACTAACTAAACATTTTAAAATAACATATTTTAATAATTCTTGCCAATTTAGCAAATATTTAAGTTAAATGTATCCATTTTTTAGTTTATCTTTACTAATTTTAAATATCTTTAAAAAACTAATTAAATAATATTCTATATTTATTTTTATCATGTACAAATGCCTCAACTTTAGCAACAATTTTAAAAAGTAATTAAAAACTTTCATTAAGTTCATGTACACATTACACACACATCAACCATGTGACCTGTTTATTCCACACAAATGTATTGCAATTTTTAATTGACTGTCTGAAATCAACTAAATAAAATATTTAATTGCAAGAATATTATATTAAAGAAAAATATCAAATACAATAATAAAAATGTGGAATAATAAATTTTGACATTTTATAATATTACTAAAATTAAAAACATATAATGCACTATAAAACTTAAAGCTTTAATAAATAATTTTATGAAATTTAAACATAATTTAAATGACAACTTTAATAGCTTATTTGAATATTAAACCTTATATTAAAGATTAATGGATTTTCAATGCTTATTTAACAAAATATTCAATACTTTTTAACTTGTAATTATGACCATTTACTCCTACCATACAATATTAATTTAGTATGATTTTATTTTTAAAATCTTAAATATTTAGAATAGCTTTTAAATATTGTCTAACTACTTATAAATTAATATTAACAAAATTTAAGTCCCTATAAACTTTATTATGACAATAATAGAACTTATATGTATATTAATTTAATTTTTTTTTAAAAAAAAAGCTTTTAAATACATTCTGCCCTAATGAGAAGTGTACAATATATTTATACTCACAAATATTACCACAATAGTAAATTATTGCCTTAAGAATCTTTTACAAAACAAAAAAAAAACAAAAAAAAAACAGCAATTACTCTTGATTTTTTAAAATTAAATGTGAACTGGGTTTTAACCTTATTTAGCTAACAATTTAATAAACTTTCAACATTAGAAAATAATAATGTAAAAATTTACATATATAATAAATATAAAATAAAAGGTTAAATTAATTAAATCTTTAGCTATATGTGACTCATATTTAATAGCAAAAAGATTAAAAAAATTCAGCAACTTAAAAATCAATGATGGAAGCTAAAGTTGAAATATGTCTTCTTTTAAAAAGAATTGATTAAATTATAAATGATGTGCATTTGTTTCAACCAATTTAACATAGAATATCTTTTGAAGAAAAAAAAATTGATCAATAAGTTTTATGTCTAAATTATTTTACGAAAAAAAAAATCTTTTAAAAATTAAGTTTTTTGTTGGAGATGTCTCAATATAAACACTATGAATAAATTTAATGCTGTAAACTTAAAAAGGGGCACTGAATAATATTTCACAAAATTTTTAAAATTGTATGAAAAACATGTGCTCATATTAGTAGTTTTCAAGGTCAAACATACATTTTTTAAGACTCAAGGTATTACAATAATAAAATTCAGAAGATATTATTTTTAATTAAATTAGTCTTTAAGTAGAAAGATGAAATGATTTCTTCCAAAAAGAAAATGATGATGGGTTTATAAAGTATATATCTAATCTTAGTTTTGATTAATTTAGCAAAACTTTAATGCAAAAATATGTAAGTGAAGCATTGGTGGCCCCCCAGTCATTACATTTGACATATAAAAAATATGTATAATAAATATAGTAAAATAACCTTAAATATTACATTATTGTGTGAAAAGCTCTGTAACTAAAAACATATGTAAATTAGTACAATTATAGATTTGATCATTGTGGAATTTGTTTACATATTGACTGCAAAGAGCTAACTGGAATTAGTGGGAGCGCATATCATAGAATGGTTAGGTTATAATAAATTATCTTCTCTCGAACACCTCTTCCCATTATATTACTTCTAATAATACTCATCAGATACTCAGTGCCCTGATTTTTGCCACAAGACTTCTCAAAATGAATTTCATTTGCAAAATAATTTTTTTCACATTCATTTATGCAATCGTAAAATCTTTTGATTTTGTAGGTGAAATTTTATAACATTAAAAATGTTTATCTTTTCTCATTTCATTTACGAATTATTAGTCAATGAATGGAATTCTAGTAATAATATGAGGAAGGCATACTCTTACCCATAAAATAATGTCTACTTAACTGACAATAATAATATTAAATTTAAAAAAATATTTTAATTAAAACAAAAATTCATGAAATTTTTTTAATTTAGAATAATAAAAAAATATATATCATTATAGCATTCAGATATAATGAATGGATAAGGGATTCTATGGCCTCTCAGCATATCACCTAACAATTTCTACTCTGTTATTCTTTGTGGATTTGAGATAAATAATTTCATTATTTACAATGTATGATATAACAATATAAAATAATAATCTTTGGAATATGGTAAACAATATTTTTAGCACTAAAGCAGTTTTCTTTTATAAACTACGGTAAGTTAAAGTGATCATTCAATAATTAAAGAAATGCATAATTTATTTCTTAGATGCTCTCTAAACAACTACAAAACAGTTTGAACAAAGTAACTATTATACTAACTTTCATATGCTCCTGTACTCTTAAAGTTCAACATAAAAATGTCTTTATAATAAATTTTGTAGTATCAAAATTTCTGGACAATATGTAAAGATGATGATTAAAAGACTATAAAACCAAAATTAACAACAAAAACGACATTGGTTTTAACAATAAATACATGGAATAGGCAACAATTTTAGAAATCTACAATCTCACTAAAAAGAGCCATTATTTAAATAAACTTATGCACACTTCAATTGCAGAGAAGAAATATGATTTTTAAAGTTTACAGATAAAATAAAAACAAATTTACACATTAAATAATTATTGACTACTATTAACTTTGTTTATATAATGAAAACAATTTTCTATATTAACATTACCATAAGCAGTTCTCCATTTTTCCAATACATTCATACTATTGTGTTGTACCCACAATGTGTACATTTAAATATTAATTATAACTTACCAATCAAATGATGATATAAAATGATGAAAGAGATGTAGATCACTTATTGAGGCCCAACAATTATAATTTTAATTTATAAAATAAGTGTTTATTAGTTATACATTGTGTTATATTGGCAAAGCATATCAAACAGAACTACACATCAAAATCAATATACAACTTGAACTCAGAATCCTAATGGGTGCCACAAAAGTAAAAACTGGCATTCATCATAACTAATTACAATACCAATTATCATAAAAAGTCATAGTAGTAAACTATGCATCACTTAATACAAAATACATGATACAATACATCTGTGACTTAAATATAAATAAGGATATACAAAATAAGTGATGGTCTGGACTCAAAGGAAATCAAATAAATTTGAGGGTAATTAATATGCTAGAACATATTCTTTAAACATGAGAAAAATAAGAATGAACCTTCAACATATAATATAAACAATAATAGTTATCAAAAATAATCCTTTTATATGTTAATATGAGACACAAAAATATACGTCAGAGCATATATCATAATAAAAGACAGACATCTTTTTAAAATGTGCTAGCAAAATAAATATCCACAACAATGTGACAAATCTGCCAACTCTTGAAAAAAAATACAATTCAAAAAGAAAGAATAAAATACAACCATCTTTTAAATAAACAATACATTATTTACCTGATGTGTAAAACTAATAATGTAAAATAATAATGTTAAAATCTTGTGTAATAAAATTGTGGTCTTAAATAAGCAATAAGAATATACATTGTCTTTATCTTGTTCAGCATAAACATATACAGTTAAATAAATAAATAACACATAACAGGGAAGAAAAAACACTTTAAAATTACACTGTTGTAACCAGTAAATATTATGTGAACTCCTGCATAATATAGCTTACAAATAATTCATCAAATCATATCAGACAAAATGTGTAACATAAATAAAATACATGATAAATTACAATAGCATAATGTTAAATTTAAAATTATACACAGTTTACCAAAAATCAATAATTAAAAGTTCTTCATCCTGGATATTCTATCATTCAACATGATACAGACTATGTAATTATTATTCTGCAAATGCTACCCATTTCTTCCACTTGTTAAAAGACAGCAAACTTAAATTATTGTTCTAGCATTCAAATATTTGTAATAAGAAATAGATTTCCTGGTGAATACGAGCACAGGATACATTAATGGCTATTCACTTTCATGAAAAATATGTTTAAAGAAAAACAGTTAATTAATAATTAAGCATCTATAATATTTTATATGAATTCATTATTTATTACTATTTATTTTTGAAATGCAAGAGCTTATATTTCATTTGCATAGAATATGACTTGTTCCAATTTTTTAATACAAGTGATAATTTTAGAGTAATTATAGTAATTTAAAATGAATATGCCAATAATATTTTATAATAGTATTTTTAAAAGTACATAGACATATAATAAATTTTCAGAACATTAAAGTAATTCCATAATCTTAATTTCACTGAATTATGAAATATATTTCCTCATTCAAGTCTCATATAAATATAAAACATTTTTGTGAATAATTTCCATATTGTTGCTACATTAGTACATTTAGACATTCAACCTTAATTATCTATAGTTAGTTGTTGGAAAATATACAGTAGATTCTATAAAATATTCACTTTGTTTCTATTTTATATTTATCAGGTAAATCATGCATCATAAGTTATTTTGTATAAATTCCTGAAAGTTGGCTGTTTGAAGCATTGAAAGAGAGAATAAAATTAAACCTAAACTTTTCTACATGTCTTGATTTTGATTTATGTAGTTATATGACATTGCTTCATAAATGTAGCTCATTGCATATTAATTTAGGGTTCATATTGTGTACCATTACATTTGGGATGATTTTTAAGACATGAAAAAGCCATCATTAAAGGGGACCTTTGCATACTGCTGACATCCTATATACCATAAGCATAGATATATATATATATATATATATATATATATATATATATATATATATATATATATATATATATATATATATATATATATATATATATATATATATATATATATATATATATATATATATATATATATATATATATATATATGATCACTAGATGGAGATTACCAATAGCTCTAAATAAGCTTTATTTTTATAAGTGCTGACAGAGAAATAATTCAAAATCTCTATTGTTAATCCCTATCACCAGACCAATTGGTTTTGAGCTTATGGCTCACCTCAGTGGAGAGGTGGGATTCTAGAAACTAAATATAAAATACTAACTCAAGAGTCAGCATTTATAACACACTTATAACACATGTTAATATCAATTTGAAAATCTGAACCTCTCAGTCATGTAAATGTCTTTAAATCCAGCATTGCAAACCAGATAGCTATATGGGTCTGAATTCAGCTCAGTTTCACCATATAGTAATAGTCTCTGCAATATAGCATCACAAAAGCCATCAAAGGTACACTTATAATAATTAATAAAACAAATTATAAATTTTGTAACTTGTTTTTAAGGTTGTATTTAAATGGTCTCTAGATGGAGTTTACCAATAGCTCTAAACAAGCATTATTTCTATAAGTGCAGACAGAAAAACAATTTAAAATCTCTGTCATTAATTTCTATCTCCAGATCAATTGGTTTCAAGCTTATGACTCACATCAGTGGAGGGCTGGGACTTTTAAAAACTAGATCTAAAATACTAACTCAAAAGTCACTTGCTGTATACATGTCTATCAACTTATTTATTGCATTAACTATTGAAACTATTAAATCATTAAAAAGCTTGGACTATTGCTACCTTAACATGATATTAAAGACCCTATATTTTAATTAAAGGTTTTCAATTTAATACAAATTAAGACATTTGCATAGTAGATTACATTATGGTTGTATTATTACAAGTAGCCTCAAAATATTTTTTCATATATATAAATAATAGGGAGTTGCGAAATTTCTAATATATTTATCTAGGATCTTCAGTAATTTATCATGTATTTATTTTTTTTGTTAACGAGATTTTTTATTTAATTAGTATTACCTGCTATTTCCAACAATATCTTGAAAGAAGTTTTTTACCACTTCCATGTGTTTTAAGGTTTCGGATGAATTTATTGTGCAAAGTTCTCACCAGTTAACTATAGCATACTTTAATATTTTTTATAGAATTATTGTCATACATTTATTAAATAATTTTTTGACAGGCATCTAATTAGATCCTGAAGAATTATAGCTGAACTAGATACATATGCTACCGTTAGGTGAAGCGATTTTATGTCACCTACTCTAGTTTGCTCAGAACAAAAACACTAACGTACCAACATATTTTATGACTAAATCTATTCGAGTGAACATGTTCACACACATTTGTTCATTTAAAATTAATTTTTCCTTATTATATATTTGTGTTTTTATTTACTTACACTTTTGATCTTAATCAAAATCTTATTTTCTTTGAAGGAAAGTTTTAGTAGAAACATTGCCATTTTTTATTACGATTATATATTTCAAAACCAATTTCTTTTTAATAACACGTAAATTTTCCTTAAAATAAGACAGGAAATATATTGAGATTGTTAAAATAATAATAATAAATTTAAGAATGTATGTTTCAATTGCAACTTTGTTAGAGTAATAATTATTAAAAAATTTCGATTTAAAAAAAACAAAAATAATCTTGCATTGTTTATATGAAAGTATTGTTATATATATATACTTAGAGAGACACGAACGATATATATATATGAGTGTACAATTATAAGATTTTTTCTTATTTTTTTAGATGCAATTTTCCAAAGTTAGACTATTTTTTTATTTTAATGATCAATAAAGCAAATTGTTGTTGCGTCTCTAAAGTCATTTATTTGTTATTAGCCTAATTTTTGCTGAAGGTTCAGATGAAAGAATTTCAAAAATCAAAATGATCGAATAAATCATTTACAAAAAAAAAAAAAAAAATAGTTTTCTTTATCGTAGCTATATTTTTTTTTTCTTTTTTATATAAGCATATAATTTTAAAATATTAACCGATATATAATTTTAATCTCTATTAATATATCAGTACTGTATGAATCAATGATCAAATCAAAACGTAAAAAATATATTTTCAAATAGTCCTCCATTGTTATTGACTATTTGTAAGAAATGGTTTCAGAAACTGTTAAACATTTTAAAATCCAGTTAGCAAAAAAAATAAGTACTATCTCTTAAATAAAGAAAATATGTAATTTGTCATTAGACTTTTTACATACAGATTCATGTATTTCCAGATATACATGACTAAATATTATGAATTTTAGCCTAACAAATAATTATATAGGAATTACTATCTGGTTAGAGATGGATGTATATTTTGTTGACCAATTCCAAAATTCATTTCCTAAAAAAGTAAATATGATACAGCATTTGTACATTAAAACATCATAATTCTGAGCTTCACCAAATAAGATAGAATATAGAGCAATGATATATTAAAATTTTTTTTTCCTCTACATAACAAAATATTACATGAAAAATAGGGACTCCTCATTTATAGTTTTTTTGAAAAAAATGGATTCAGTTAAATATTTTATAAGCAGTGCAAGTAAATATGTGAGATTCAATAAAAAAAACAAGTTTATGATGAGGTGTCATTGGAATTTATTTTTATTTCTGCTTTAGAATGAACATTTTTAATAATTGAAACAAAAATAAAATCATATTTGTCTAATTTTTTTCTTTTCAAAACTGTTTAATGTATATTTCATCTAAAATGGGGTTAAAGTAAAAAGACAATTTATAAGATTCAAGTGTTTATCGCTTGTATTGATTATAATTTATATCCCATGATAGAAATAAATAAAAAGTAGAACAATATTGTTTTTAAAGTTATAACATTTACACTTCATTTTCATCTCTTCAAATTTAATTTATCACATCCACATTTAAATATTTGTCAATTTGTCTGTGTTGTAGTCATGATGTAATTCACTTTAAATATCTGTTTTTATTTGTTCTAGGGTAATATGTTAGATATTGAACGGACCAAAATATATTGATCCATCTAACATGAGCTGGAACTCAAAAATGTGTTTCAAACCCAGTCAAGCCTGAGATTTAGGTCAAGGATCAACCACTCTCTAAGCCTCATATCAAATACCTAATGAATAACATATAATGATGGCACAGGAGAATTTATTGTAATCCTTCCCAGTAGCAGAGCTGAGCATATAATGAGACTTATTTAGTAATTACATTATAACTTAACTAACATAAGCATACACATGGTAGTACATGTGGAAGTGGAGAAAAATGATTTTGAATGACTCAAATAAGTTTAGACAATAAAATAGTTTAATAACACGACAAATTATTTATATACATTTATGTGTGTGTCAATGAGCAAGCAGTCTACCAAACAACAGAAAATAGTGAAATTCATGTGAAGATTTCTCATATGCTCTTTTATTAACTTAACATTATATATATATATATATATATATATATATATATATATATATATATATATATATATATATATATATATATATATATATATATATATATATATATATATATATATATATATATTGGTGAGTATGGAATTAAGATGCCAATCAATTATTAAAAGATTAAATAAGATTGCTATTAATGCTTTGATTTATGGTTCTGAAACATGGTGACTAACATATAATTTTGTGGAGTGTTCTGGGATTCACTACAGATATAATATAAACTATTTTCACACCATTATGGTCATGGAAATAAGTAAAACGCTTTTGAAAATTACATTTAGTTATATGACAAAATATTTATTGAAAATTCATTTGATTATCACTTGTAAGAAGAATTCTTTATTTACTCCAAGGCAGATAGCTACTCTTAAATATAGAAATAATAATTTACGACAATGAGATGGTATAATAAGACTGAAATAACATTCATTAATAAAACTAGTAGTCTTTGACTTATATATATTTTGAGCAGAGCACAGTTTTAATATTATTACATCACTTAAATTAGGTCATAGGCAAAAGAAATACTAATATGAAGAAGTGGTGATAATGACATAATGGCTAAGAACTAATAGGAAAAAGTTGTTCTTCTGGACAAAAATGAAGTCTAAGATCCCCTTCATGGGGAATGCTTAGAGAAAAGTGGATAGGCATAGCATGTACCAGGCTGACACACTGGAATCACCAACCTCAGAAGCCCTTTTATATGGAATAAGTTCCAGAAAGCTCAACTAACCATGGGACAAGACATAAAGATAAATCTATCGGTTCGATCCTGTGACAACCCCCAGATTAAAAGCACATAATATGTATAAATTCACAAAGATAAGCTGAGGGTCAGTAATGCAGTATGGATAAATATCACTAATGACACTAAATAGAATTTACTGCTTTAAAATAAATGACCCTTCTTTAAATTTCATAATTTAGACAAATAATATGCTATGCCACTATAATATATAAGTATACAAGATTTTATTTAGTAAAAGAAATATTAAAGATTACCACATTCCTTTTTCTACTATTTAAAAATAATTCAATCTGACCTTCGAGGATTTTATAATAACTAGAATATTTAAATACTTGATATTTTAAGAATATGAAAAATAAAACTAGCAGTTATAAAAAACAACTAATAAATCACCTTTTTAGAATTTAGTAAATAACATTTATAAAATAAATAAGGTTTCAAAGTGCTAATTAGCCTAAGTTCTGAATTCACCCTGGTTAGAATTTCTTTATTCTATTCAGAGTTGGACAAATAATTTTTTATACTAAAACATAAACAAAATGTTGATTTGTATAGACAATCTGGTGAGTGTATTAATTAATAATGCATTATGTTTTAAGGGGACATTAATAACCTTAATTCATGGAGGTTTACTTAATATAAGAAAGAAAAGATTTTAGAAATTTAACTCATCAGATTGCTTGAGATTGGCATTTTAATAATAACTAAAATAGACATATAAAATCAAATAATAAGTACATATAAATAAATGACTGCACCAAAGTGTATTTATCAAAATCATTTGAGAACAATTTACATATTAAAAAGATACAAAGTTAAATAAAACATTAGGAGAAATCTTGATAGTAGGGTTTGAGATTAGTTAGGCTAGATTTACTTTTAGGTGGCAGTATGAAAATTATTAGTTACCTTGCACAAATTTAAATGTCCATTTCAAAAAGTCAGCTCGATGCATGGTAGCTAGGAATCAATGTGAGTTCTTAGATGAGAGCAAGCTTCTGATAAGCATTAAAAATTTCTCATTTCAGGCCTTTACTTCATTCTAGAGTAGCAGCAAGATGATACAGCTGTGAGAAAAAAAAACCACAGGGTCCAAAAGATGATTGACATCTACTCTAACATTATCTTAGATTTCAAAGTTGCATGGAGTACTGACAGCAACACAGTTCTCTCAGCAGTAACTATATTTGGTGTTTGAAATCATCCAATTTTATACTTCCTTCAGGTTTTTGAGGAATGCTTTTATTTTTTTATTTCTGGCTGATAGTCCAATCTAAAAAAATCTTACACTTCTTTGTCCAATGTTTTTGAAGATGCAAATGTTAGATAACATTCCAAAAATATAATCAAATCTATTTCCAGATAGAAAAGAGATTTGACAAAAATGTTTATAACAAAAGTAAAATCTATTAATCCCATTCCCCATTTTATTTTTAGTAAAACATTAATTAAAATTTCTTTCCCAGGCTAAAAGAATATTATATTTCCAACTTTTAATTACTTTTGGCCAATTAATGGTTACATCATTCATCTTGGATTTTACAAAATATACAATCAGAATTTACCTTGATAGAGCTACAATACAGTTTTATGACATCCCAACTCCAAGGTGGTCATGTGATGTTTATTGGCTTAAAACCAATCATGCCTAATAGGATAGTGGTGGCTATGGTTATTAAAGAACCAAAGACACCAAAATGTATGGGTACTGAACTGTGTTCTGACTCATATGACTATATAAGGTAATGGGCTTAGATTGAAAACATTATGGTGTTTTCAGTTTAAGACTCATAGGTTTGTAGTTAAATGGAGATAAAAGGTGGTTGCTGGAGGGTTGTATTAAATCCTAAGATCTAGATGCAGTGCTCTCAGATCCAAGGCCCCTCACTGATGAAGGCCATAAGCCAGAAACTAGTCTGAGGATATTGGATGAGTAGGCACTAGATGGGGATTTTATCCACAAGCCTTTGGAATCTACTGATTACTCAAGCTTGATGTGTGTGGCAAAATATATATAGTGAGTTTTGCCGGTTTTAACAACAGTTATACACAAGTATAAGAGGAGGTGGTCATGTGAACTCCAAGAATATGTAATTGTTTTCACACACACACACACACACATATATATATATTAATACATCAAACAAATATATTTAACACAGTATTCAAAATTAAATAATATATTCTTTACCAGAAGTACTTTCAATTGTTTCACTGACAATTTTTATCAACTGTTAATACAAACGTACAAAAAATAAAAACTTGCATTACCCATCATTCAATCCATTCAAATTTCCCACAATTCTGTTGTCTTTATATTAGCCAATTGTCTATTCATTAAACCACCTCTATTCCTAGATATCATCATTGCCTCTTTAATTGTGGGAAATTTGAATGGATTGAATGATGGGTAATGCAAGTTTTTTTTTTTTGTATGTTTGTATTAACAGTTGATAAAGATTGTCAGTGAAACAATTGAAAGTACTTTTGGTAAAAAATATATTATTTAATTTTGAATACAGTGTTAAATATATTTGTTTGAATTATTATTATATGATTTAAAAATACAGATATTTAATGGTTGTAGTTATATATATATATATATATATATATACATATATATATATATATATATATATATATATATTGTAACCTAGTGTTATCGACACTTGGTTTATTTGGCATTGTTCCCACAGAAAAAAACAATGCTATATATTTTTTTTTTTTAGAAAATAAAAAGATAAAATAATAATAATATTAAGTGATTAATAAAGTATGCTATTTACTCACTTTATTGTGTTTTAAGCAAATAACTAATAAATTTGGTAATCCAATGTCATTTTGAAGAAGAGCATGAATAATTTAATTAAAATATTAACAATAAGAGCAATTTAATATAGTATAAAAGCACATATCATAAACAGTAATTGATTTTGGATGGGTGAAGGGGGCGAGTAGATGAGTATCTTATCATAAAGCACAATAACTTCTGATAATTTATTTTTGTAGAAAATCATATTTAAAAGAAATATACATCACTAATTATTAATTGAGTATATTTATTATTTTTCATTATTTGTCAAATTACTTTGTAATTTGTTTAAATCATATAGAAAAATATATGACTGTAATAAGTTTTTTTTTTCCTTTCTTTTGTTTATGTTATAATTAAATGATTATTTTTCTGTAAGAGGTCGCTAAAAGAAGACCGCCAAAAATTTGAAGAAAGTTTAGTCTGACATTAGTTTTACAAGGAGGAAGCAGTACTGAAATTCGGTAACAAATTTTTTATTATTTTTTTTTATTGCAGAAATAAATATAAGTCAAGTAAATTTTTAATAATATCATGCGTTGCTAATCCTATTTGATAGGATATTCTGTTTTCTGTTGCCATCTACCTATTGAAAGCTTTTTATACACAAAAATGTACTATCTTATGCTAAAGTTCAAAATGACCGTATTGACTACAGCAATCACGGAAAGTGTCATTATGTTTAAAATAAGTAATATAAGTAATTTCCATGAAATAATCAATGATTTGTTAACTTTACCTTATTTAATTATCTTTTCATGGTATAAAAGAAAAATTATAATTAAAAAGACATATTATAAAAGCCAAGGAAAGTTAACTAGAAAATTTCACGCTCTTTCTAAAAGAAATTGTCTGCTATTGAAAATAATGTAAGTTCCCCACGTTAAAATATGTTTTACTCACTGAAAATTATCTAGAAATAATATTAATGATCAATGATATTTACTTATGCACCTGTATATTTTTTTTAAAAAGAAAATATAAATTTTCTCAAGGCAAATATTGGAAAAATTGTATGTGTGCATTTTATGGAGAATTCCTTATTAAAGACAAATTACAGTTCCTAGAGTAGGAATAAAAACTACAAACAATAGTGACTTAATTATAACCATAATATAATATGTTATATTATACATCAACTGGAGTCGTTAAAACTTTATATCCACGTAAGTCAGCTGCAGTTGTTATAATAATAGTATTTTGGAAAATTCGCGCATTATTTTATTCCTAAGCCAGCTAGCTAAAAATGATATGTATCGCCAATAGTAAAAAGAAAAGAATTGTATATGTGATTGTTTATCGTCAAATATTCGTCATGTTAAAATATGTATTGTTTTCTTGGATCCCAAAATTATATCAGTTAATTCAAGGAAGAGTTAACATCCAACGCTGCTATGTTTTCTTTGCCTAATTTATTAATTGCACCAGAATGGAGGCAACTTTTATATAAATGAAAGAATAAAATGTGTTTCTTATTTTAAATTTTGCTTCGTGAACTACGAATGGATCAAGTTCTTCATCTGGATAAATTGCCCAACGGAAAAACATTTTTCTAGTGAGATAATAAGCACTTGTTAAGTAATGATTTTTTTTTTTTCTAATTTGTAAAATTATGTGTATTTTTTTTATATCAACAGGTTAAAGGCTGTATAGTCAAGTAATATTTAAATGACCTTGTAATCATAAAGGTATGTGTTCATATAATTATTCTAGGTTAAATTTATATTCGACATAAAAATTTTTTTTTTTATAAAATGTATTTACTTATGATATGCATTATGGGTATAGATTTATATGTTAGATGCATAAAAGAAGAAAAATTTAGATACTTAATAGGTAAAATATCTAGTTAAAATTATCAGAAGTAATTAAAGAGAAGTGCTATACAGGATATTACTTATTTAAAGTTTGAAACAAATTTATACTATGTTAATTGAGGAACTTATTCCCAATTATTCTTTATTAATGCATTCACTTAATTAAGTTCAAGATACTATACTACCAATTACTTGTTGAATGTTTCTTTGGCAAAGGCGAAAATTATTATGGTTTATTCTGTGTTATCCATTGATTTCAGACGTTGATCTAAGTATACCCCGGAACATAAATTTAGTGTAATTAGTGTATTTGCTTGTCTTGCCCCGATATAGCATCAGTATATGATTAATATTCGCATTAGTAATAATTGTAATGTATCTATTTTGTGGGATGGAAAATGATCTCCCCAAAAGCTTTATTTTCCATGAGGGGAATAGATAAATCTAGAATTCGGGTATGTTTATAACCCAAGTGATCGCTTCTCAGAGTTAGGACGATCAGTAATTTATACCGTATTTAGTGTATTTCATTCGTTAAAATCCCAGGAGAGGATTATATTTGGTGTGTGTTCCTATTATGCCCAAGTAAGAGGCAAGGACCCACCAAACTATTTTAATGTAATAGTTAACTCTACAGACCTTCGGTGTTATTCCATATTCCTCATGAGAAAATAGAGATAATTCCACCACGGAAGGTGTTGAATATTGTGTTTTGTTTAGAAAGTTATGGCAGGATAACGGGTATATTGGAGGTTAATTCCTCACGATCCATTTAGTATAAATAACGTGCTAGTATATATGATCAATGTCTGGATTGTGCGGCGGAATAGTGCTGGTAATCCACACGTAAGTCAATGGAGAGAGTAAGTTTAAAATTGCGTGATTTAGAATTTTTTATTTGCCAATGGAGGGTTCAAATACTAGGTTTAATTCGGGTTAATGATTAAGTAGCACACACAACATAACTTATACTTAGAAAAACAGTGTGTATAACAACTTCAGTTGTTATTAAGGTAAACATTAAAATAATAAGTGTAACTTCTGATAAATAACCCATAAATTATAATAATTTATCTAAATAAAAACTATCATTTAATTAAAGATATGATAATAAAAATCGTTTGTACGCATTGCCTAGAATCAGATTATTTTTATTTTAAAACAAATGGTTAGTTAATAAAGTTAAGCAGCCATTCATATAAGATACACTAAACGGATGAGTTGATGTATCGATAATAATATTTATTTTGTTATATTCAATTTGCATAAATGTAAAAAGAAGATGAAGAAGTAGTTCGAATCCAAGTCTAAAAGTATAGACGAATTAATGTTAATTATATTTTGTTTTATCCATACGGGATCGAATAAATTGTATATGTTTGTTTATTATGTTAATCATAAAGGATAGTTTTTTTAAACTGTAATAATAAATTATAATCTTGTTAAAATTTAATAATAAATTATAGTCTTGTTACAAATTGTTTTGAGTCATTTTTCTTGTGTGCTAAATAAAAGTGTATTTGCATAATACTTGCAATACTTTTCTTGAGTCCAAAATCATTTATGAAATCTCAAATTCAATCCACCAGATAGACAATTGTAAGCAGATCAGAATATTTAAGTATACTTTAATTTAATAAGAATTATTTATGGAATTGAAAACTTCAGACCAAAACATTTTATTTTATATGTGTGTAAAAGCACTTTATTCCCAAACTAGTGGGTTTTGGTTGCACCTTATTTCGTACACATTTAAGTGAAGTGTCTAAGTAATAAATCTTAGTTAAATTATTGTGTTGTCATGAATAATGGAAGGACACAAAAGCACCCTTGTCTTTTCATCATTCTGACTGAGATTCTGGATAAAAAGGGCTGTATTATTCAAAATTATGCGTTGTTATTGAATATGGTTATCATCTCGTTAAATATTATAATAGTTGATGTGTGGATGAAGACACCTGGAATTTAATAAGGTAAATGTTTCCTATAGCCAACCAGAATGGCAGTCATATGCGACAACACAATACTGCCAAGCATTTTCTTTAAAAATAACAGAGAACCCTGAGATTAGTGTCATTATTATAAGTGCTCTTAAATTAAGAATTGATTCATTATGATCAATATTACAAGCGTGGCATGACTTAAGAAATTGAAACTTCTGATTGTATAATAATAAAATATTGAGATCATATTGGCAAATTAATGAATGTTTTATTTTAGTCAGTAATATTAACAATGACATGAAATCATCATCATCATTGTCGAACAGTGCAAGTACTTACAGCTCAGAGAATGTGTTTTGGATAGAGAAAGAATGTTAGTTATTCTAAATTTTCCTTTTAAATTTATTTTATTAATGATAATTTTTTTTAATTCTATCTCTGTCTGAACTGCATATTGCTGTAGCTGAATTAATATAACTAACCAAACGTCAAAGAGCTATTAGGTAATAAAGAGGGTTTGCTACCCGTCCTAGACGGAAGCGTCCAAATTCTCTTTAATAGTTTGGGCTTTCCGAAGTGATTTAATAGAAGTGAGTCAACATAACTAGGTTAGAATATATATAGAATGTAGTAGTTAACCCTCATGGTGAAATTGAAAAAAAAATGTATGCAAAATTTTAAAGAATAAAGATTTCATTTATAATCATATATAATTTGGGTTATAAATCTCACTTTCAAAATAAAAAAAAAGCTGTTGTAACTATTTTATGTTTTGTGCATTTTCTGTTTTAAACTATTTATTTTTTGAAGGTTGTTGAGATTAACATCTTTTATTCACATATAAGTGAAAAGTTATTTTAAAAAAAACTTATTGAAATATTATAGGCAATCATTTTAGTTTTATTATTTTTCAAAGAATGTGTGTGTTGATATGTATTTAAAAAAACATGGGGGGTATACTAATTTAAAATTTAATAAAATAAAAAGTTAATTATTTAATTTATATTTTATTATTTTTGTAAAGATTAGAATTAATTTTAGGATTAGTTGAATGCCAGTTTTTTGAAAATATGCATTTAATGTGTGGATGTATGGGTAGAACAATGGAAAATGTTTATGATGCATGGTTATCTTGGTGATGAGCTCTTGAGATAACCATAGTAATTTAGACACCATTAATTTTGTAATAAGGGATATTGTTTACCTTAATTGAAAAATAAAAAAAAAAAACTTCATAAAAAACTTTTGATCCTATTAGATCATTTGTTTTAATAAAGGTATGTTTTTTTTTTTTTTTTTAAATGACCATAGTAATAAACATATTATCCAGAATGGTCAGCTAAATGTGGATAGTAAGATGGAGCCTGTGAAGTCTCTTTCTAGTTGGCTACATTACTGGAAAGTTTCTGTAAAAGGCAAAATATAAATATAAAAGCCTAAAATAGAATAAAAGCCTATCTAATAAAAAGAAAATCATTTTTTTTCTTAATCTAATCATTGAAGAAGTTTCATTTGAGAGATATTGGAAAAAAATACCTTTATTACACAAATGAATAAATAGTTTTTCAGCATTTCCAAAAATTCTTAAATTACCTGTAATTGTCTTTAAAACCAATTTTGTAAGCAATAGAGTTTTATCTACAACTTTAAATTTTAACTGGAATGAACTTTCTTTTGTAATCTTCACTTTTCTATTTCATAAAAAAAATCAGATTGAACAGAAACATTGAATTTAGGACATTAGATTTAAAAATAATAAAAATAAAAACATCTTCATTAATAATGATTTTGTTATGAATTGTTGCTATGCAATTTTTAAAGCTTTCCCAAAAACATTCTATTAAAACAACAAAGACAAAATGTAAATATTTTTGCTCTATATTTAACACATATGATTGCAAACAAGTCATATATTATTTTTGGTATGAATGGTTTGACATAATATAAATATAATCTAATACTTACAAGAGGTATATATTTATTTACTATTAAAAACTTTTACCATTACAAACTTTAAACCTCATAAATACATTGTTCCAGGGTAAAAGTAATTATGTTGATATTTAGTGAGTCATTAGAGATACAAGTAATAGTAGTAAGATATGGGTAAATTTCATTTGTTATGTAAATAATTTGAATAGTGGCTTTTGTAATTTTGAAGTAAGCATTTGTCTTTTATAAATATCCTTATTTTTTTTATAACTAAACTGTTTTTTTTTTATTTATGAATTCATAGTACTAATTTACATTTATAATATATATATTATTTAAAGTTGATTTTTTGTAAGCATTATTTAAATGTTAAATTATTTGTATTAAAAAAAAATAAAAATCCAGCCAGAAAAGGAAATAAAATTTATTATGTTCTCTGAATCCAGTTTATTTTTTAATTTCAATTAATTTCTTTCTTATAATATGTTATTATAATAAAATAAATTAGTTTTTTATTATTGTTGACATTAGTCACAATAAGTTTTATTGTATTTGTGTTAGAAAGTAGAATAAAAAGTATCTTCTTTTTCCAAATATTGATTTTTTTTCCAGCCATTTAGATTACGCTAGTATAAGATATCACTATAGCAGAAAGTAAGAACATAAAATTAAACATGCATAAACTAAATTCTTGTTTATCTCATTTTGAAAAATTAAATACCAACTTAAAGATATTCTTTGGATATCTGTTTAATTAAAAATAATCATATGAAATTAATGCATTTTAAAATTGATAGCAGTATTAAAATACCAGTTGTTAAAAAAATAAAAGCTAATAATATTTATTATGCACTATTAATACAACATATAAATTAATAAATTTATTTACCATATACAAATAATTTTAATGTTTTAATCATTTGCCATAATGATTTAGCATTATATATGTGAATTAATAATTAAAATATTTAATAAAATCTATCTATATTGAAAAAAAAAATCTCAGCCCATATTTCTACAAATAATATAAATTTATTTATGTAGTAATTATTACTGATCCATAAATTGTTGTTTTTTCCAACTTTGTAATTTGAAAGTTTAAATCTACACATTTATAAATCTATGTAGGTAAATGGATACTGTTCTATATGAGAGGAGTCAGAGTGATTTAAGGTTAATGTGGCTATAACAACAATATTGACATCTGTTTGGGATTTGAGAATTCTATCATCAGATTTTCAATGATATGGATGGCTGAAGAGTTGGAGGATGGAGTAGATTGAAGTCTGTCCATTAAGGTGTAAGAAGTTGCTATCTTAAGATAAACTGAGCACTGATTATATATATGTATGGGAGATGATAATCTAGACCAACTGATGAGTGCTGTTTTAGCATGAAATATGTATATTGGTGATTATTTATCTTTTTTGCATGTGTGTTCATAGTATGAGATAGTGTGGATAATGAAGTGGCTTGAAAGTCTGAGTTCAAATCCCTTATATTTACAATTAGGCTCCAGATATAAAGTGCTGGGTATTTCAAATCTTAAATCTATATAAAAAGTTTTAGAAGCAGAATGAGTACAAGGTCAAAATATCTCAGAGGTATTGCTTTTTTTAAATTGAAACTGTAATCATTCACATTTATAGTAATATGTAGCCAGATAACATAAAATTTAAATTTTCAATATTGTTTCATTTAATTTGAGCTTATCCATAACATTAAGATAATTGTAGACTACAGAGTGAAATAAATCAAATAAATACAATAAAATTATAAAATAATATTAACAGTCATCTAGTAATAATAAAAAAGAAAATAGTATGTTCCGTCACAAAGAATTAGAGATAATGTTTATTTATGAACATGAAAAATCAATCAACATCAAGATCAAACATATTTTTATTTGTAAAATCATTGAAACAATCACCTGATTAGATAAAAAAAAAGGCTTGAGAATTTATAACTTTAAAATTATATATAAAAAATAGGTTTCTAAATTAATATATTTACCAACAAAAATGAAAAATATCAAAGCCTTAAATATATACATTCAAGCACCAAATATTTAAGATTTATCTTCTGGAAGTCCAAAAATTTCTCTAGAAATAATTGATTTACAAATACATTATTTTTTTGCATATATTTATTTCAAATTGACATTTATTTTGCTGTTTAACAAGAATGATTTTGTAGTAAAATGTACAGAGAAAAAAATTATCGTTATCCTAACTAATATACCTTTTATATGTATTGTCTCTCCAATCGATCAAGTAAAATACAAAATAATGCTCTGGCTTAACTCATCTTAATATAGTAAGAAATAAGTATTAACACTTTTTTAAGATAATTTTTATCATTAGACTAGATCAAAATTTATTAATTAATCATATATGGTTCGATAAAATAAATAAATAAGTGCATTATATACAAATAATAATCATGAGACATTGGTGAAAGGTATAGTTGTTGGATTACATTGAGAACATTTCCTTATAAACAGAATCTCAATGGCATAAGAACACTATCTCCCCCATTATTTAAATAGTAATTTAAATCTAAAGGATCCTTACGAACTTAAATTATTACAAATAATCTAATATATTACACTAGATAAATTATAATCTCTGTTATAAAATAGAATCACCCCAGATTCTTTAAATAAATCATTAACTTAATTTATAATATCCTGTAGACAAATATGATGAAAAATAATAATAGTAATCCAATGTTCTTATTTATCATGTGACATATTTCAAAGTTTGGTATAATCTGAATAATATGTGGCAATAGGAAATATACATAACTATATGTCAGCAATTTAACTAATAAATTATGACCCTAAAATAATATTATAATAATGTGATATTTCAGTATCATATTCCGAATAATAATTATAATTTAAATAAACTATTTTCATTTATGATGTGCAAAATATATTATATGTTCAATTTTGAATTCTGTGGATCAAATCTTCTGGAAGTGAATAGATCAATAATAATACTGACAAACTTTTAACAAATTTATTTAGATTGACAACCAAATTTAATACAAGATATATACAGTTTAAAATATGATTAAACTAACAAGTATTATACTAAAAAAATGAAAGAAAATTATATACAGAATTATGCATAAAAATAAGTAGATAACATACTACTAAATAGAAAAATTACAAAGTATAAGCCTTCTCTCTGGCGTTTTCTATCATAAAGAAAAAATCCAAAATTTCAATAATTAGTCCTAAAATGATGTTAAATTTATTACCAATAAAATAAATAAAATGGCAATATTTCTCTGTTTTCATGAAAGATAAAATAAGACATTTTATAATATTTAATAGGTAAAATATATTTAGGTTCGTTTTATATTCACAAAATATATGACAATGGAATAGCGTTTGTTCATGTATTAAAATACTTTGCTTGGTACCACTCTAATTTTTATTATATGTTTCATGTTCAAAACAAAATCTGAAATAAAATAAAATAAATGGGCATTCATAATTATACCATACAGTCCTCATTATGATGTTTATTTATAAAATATGCATTGCTTCAAAAATATTATTGATTTATAAAAAATGGAAAAAAATATTTGAAAAATATATTAGGAATAGTTGTGATTCT
>JAQFVV010006320.1:3391288-3473788 GCA_028023455.1 Epiperipatus broadwayi | reverse complement strand
AGTTTCAGAATAGTTTACAGACAGGAAATTTAGTATATTTATTTGCACATATTGTTGAACTAAATACTAATTTTATTTATCCTTTTGCCTTTTTTTAAAAATAAAAATATATTAAAAATTTAAATAATTTACTATTAGCTTTTATTATATTACTAGCCTATAGTAATTAACTTGATACTATTTAACACAATAATTTTTCTAACACAACAGCAACTACTCTAATCAAATGCACACTATATTTATAACCATTTTTTTAAAAAAAATATTTGATTGGATAAAAATAATCAGACTACAAACTCATTTACATATTTTCTAATTAAGTACTTTTAAGAATTGGAAATATAATAATGATTCATCCATTAATTAATAAATATAAAAAATATTTAATTCATTAATTTATTCTATCTCTATTTAATCAAACAAAATATTTGAAAATAATATAATTTGTTAATTTTTTTATAAATTTATTAAATTATAAGAAAATATTTGCTTTAATGTATACATTTTAGCTTACATTTATTAATTTATAATATATTTAAAAATTAAATAATATTTATTTTAGATTTATCTTATCATATTAAAATGTTTCCATTTTTGTCATCAATTTTAGAAAGTAATTTAAAAACTTTCTCTAAATCCATGCAAGCATCACACACATATTGTCAGTCATATAAATTGTTTTCCAGACAAATGCTGCAATCTTTTGAAACTTACTGTCTAATGTAAAATTTAAATGAATATAAAATTAAAAAAAAAAATACATATAAAATATTAAATGTAATAATAAAAATTTAGAATAACAAATTTTGACATTTTTTCATAACAATAACTAAAATTGAAACATTGAATACATCATAAAATATGAAGTTTAATAAATAATTATTATATAACTTTAACTTACTTTTAAGATAAATTTAATAACTTATTTGACTATATTTAACATTATATTATAAATTAATGATTTTAAAACATTTATTTAACATTATATAAAAAAAAATAGTGTTTTTCAAATCTTTATGTAACAGTACATTCAATATATTTTTAAAGTATAACTAATATCATTTATTTTAACCATAAAATATTAAATTATTCTGCTTTCTATTTTTACAATTTTAACATTTAAAATAATTTTAAATTATTTTGCAACTTCTTATGTATTCATTTTAACAAGTTTTAATTCTCTTTAAATATTATTATTACAATTACAACACTTACATTTATCTTAATTTAAACTTTTTAAAGAAATTGGCTTTTTTAGCTTGTCTAGTTTAAACAAAAGGGTACAACATATATTATGTTGCCATTTATTAGGGACTGGTAGGTTGTAGAAATACATTTTTCTAAAAAAAAAAAAATTAAAGAGCTGTAAGCTATAATTGTAATTGTATTTATTTAAAGGGGCTTGAACTTGACTAAATAATCCATAAGTAAATTATAAATTATTTTAAAACTATTTTAACTATAAAATTAAATAACAAGAGCAGAATAATTCAATATTTTACAAGTAGAATAGGTTAATATTGTACCAGTCGAAAAACCCACCACCTACACTGTAAGTCGGATTCAAACTCAGCTGAACCAAACTGAATTCAAACCCAACTCACCAGCTCAGATTAGTAGAAATCTAAATCGATGGCACAGTGCTATGCACCAAGAAACTAGCTCTTGAACTGACAATAATATCTGATAATAAATGACTAAAATAATTTTAAATCGAATATGTATATGTTCGGGGTGCCAACACAGACAGCGAGCATTAACATTAAAATAATTATGAATAAAAAGACTTAAAAATCATGTGTGTTTAGAAAATATTTAATAATAATAATAATTTTGTTCAACTTTTAGATTATGATATAGATTATCTCTAGTCTTTAAACGGAATTTATATTTACAATAAGAATGGCAGTCCTTATTATATGCTAATACGATTATGCAATATTCTTGGAGAAATATATATATATATATATATATATATATATATATATATATATATATATATATATATATATATATATATATATATATATATATATATTGCCCTGATGAGGAAGTACAAATAGATAAAGGTATTTGGCTGTGACAGAAATTATGATTCAAATTCTAAAAGAAAGAATGTGAGATTTATGTTCACATTCGTAAATCAATTCACAAAGAGCAAGATATGTGTTTAGGGCATAACTTTAATATTTAATAGAAAACTTACTTAATTATAAATAAATATGAATTTTTTTGACTTTAATAAAATCAATTCATCACGATTTACGAGCATGAGAGCGGGCTTTCCTGGAACTGAGAAATAAACGGTACTGATGACTTATGAGCTATAAGAATAAATATGAAAAATAATGGCTTGTCTGTGATTTGAGAAAATTGCAGGGTGCTTGTATTTGACAAGTCTTTGATGCCCTTTATGAAAGATTCATAGAACACGGAAAACCAGGTTGGGTCATAGCCTCGAACCTTTGGTGTTCCAAATATAAAACGAGCAAGTGAAGAAGTACTTTCTTCCTATGTAATTTAACAAACAGTAATATCACCGAGGACAAGCCTGTGAAGCAGGAGATGGCTCTGTCAGCAACGTTTGGAAAAATGATGACTTGGTAATCATCTTTTAATTAATAAATCCCATTTTATATAAAGAATGCTCTACGTGATGACCTGACAAAGTTGAATTAAAGTCAAATGAGCTTTAACTAAAAAGTACTTAATGCAATTATAGAATCATATTAATCATGCCCCAAACGTCATGCCTCCCTTAATATTAATACACAAATACAAATTTAAATTATAATATGTTCACTTTATTCCCTTTATCAACCTTTAGCAAAACATTTTAATATTATTAATGTGAATAAATGAATATTATAAACTCAGTAAAGTGGCTGGGAGCATTGGTTAAAAATTGAGCTAATAATCTATTATTATTAACCATTAATAAAAATAGCAAAAATGGTATAACTCCTTCAAACCGATAATTAATAGAACTGTATCCAATGAGTTCTAATGGGTAAGAATTACTATAAAAATTAATATAATGTTATTTAACAAGCAAATGCAATGAAGGAATTTATTATCGAGTTGAAGTTTTACTGGCATATAATTAAAAATAAACAACATTAATAAATCACACAATAAATATATGTAATATAATAAATGAACGGCCATCGTAAGAAAAGAGAAAGTTAACAAATATTAAATTTAAAGACGAGATTAAGATAGAGAATTACTACATAATTTAAAATAGCATTAATACATTATGGAAAGAGAAGAGCTTTTAACAGTACTTAATTTAAAGGTAGTGTAAAATAAAGTTTGAAGACCGGCAAGAAAGTAGCGGTTCATATAAAAAAGATATTACCATTTCTTCATGGTTGGCTCCTTAAATTACACACGGCAGAGTCCAGTTGGATGAAACATAGATGCGCATTTGGGAAAATTATTTGAATGACATTTTGAAGGATTTCTCTAAGGTTTCAGCAGCTTACGATTGGTATATGAATTTTTATATTACAGCCACATTGAAGATTATCAGGGGACTTCAGGAACTGTAGTCAGACTCCTGAAGTTAAGCCCTAGAAACACTATTTTACTTCATAATATAACTGAGTGGCTTCTTCTCTAATGAAATATATAGGGCTTCTCTTAATGAGGAATAATAGCTGCTTGGAAATTTTTTCTGGGCTCTTTATACTGTATCTGATGCCTTCAGGCTAGCGCTTCTTTCCTAATCAATCTTACAAAAATTTATTAGTTGTTTTTAGATACATTCCTTCGATAAGGTTTTCAAACTCATTAACTTGAATTCATTTTCTAATTAGAAAATGAATTTTTAAAATCAGAAAATGATTTTAATTAGGACCAACCTTACATTTTAAATACTTCTCTTTTTCTAATTAATAAAAACTTTACCCATTGTTTTTGGAAAGGGACAATCTGAAAGCTTATGGAAAAAATGTAGCTTTTAATCACTAAAAATTTGAACAAACTACTTAAAGTAATATGAAACATTTCTGAGGCAATGAAACTTTAGAACGAATATGTACATTTAAATATTTATAAATATATATGCACAATCCACACAGGTATAATATATACAAATTCATGAATAATTCTAATATGAATTTATTAATAAAATTAATCAATTTAAATCTGAAACTAGTTATTTGAATACACACTTATGAAATAAGTTATTCTTTATGGAAATTAGTGTGGATTGAATCTATAAAGTCCCATTGCATCGGAAATTTAAGGTTAGTACTAGGGTTTGAAGTGGGCTTATGGCTAGAGGTCATGAAGCTAGGATCGAACTCAGATCCGACTGCTTCATTTCTTTTCACTTCAAAAAAAACAATGAAAGAAAAATCTCTTTACTTATGCATGATACATTTGATAAGTGTACTTGACTAGTTGTTAGACTCTGGGAGAATAGCATGAGTGTGAATAATATCATATGTACAAACTACAAAATTATACATGTCTCACTGCGATCATTTTTATAATATTATCTAGCTTATAATAAGCTTAAAATAAATCGGTCCGATAATCAAGTCTCATTTTTCCTATGGTTGTGTCAGTCAGTCATCTGTATATATATATATATATATATATATATATATACAGATGACTGATGACATATATCTATATATATATATATATATATATATATATATATATATATATATCTGTCTTTTAATGTTTGTCTTATTGTTTCCCTGGATCAGGTGGTATGTATGGTTTTAACTTTTGATAATGGTCGTAGTCTTGGTCTTTTCTAGTTGGTGTCAAGTTCCCATAGTTTATCACAGTCAAAAAGTCTGTGGTAGTTTCTAATGACATAGGGCACATCCCACGCATGATTCTTTGGATCCATGGGGGTAAATGATGTCTGATCATCCGGATGATGTGTTAGTCCTCGTATTAGAAAGCAGTGAGGGATTTAAATGTGGTCACTTGCTGAATGAAGTAGGCTGCCTATCCCTGTCTGTAGTTTTCTTGATACTTCTGTGTGTTCAGTCTATGCAAAATTCCCTCCTGCCTTTCCTCACTCCAATATTTTTTCAAAATTGCATTTTCATACCCTTGGATTGTGGTAGGCGGTTTTTTAATAGCTTCCACCATGCCTTGGCAGCTTCTCTTAAGTAGTGGCTGGCTATGATAACCTTTTCCTTTTCTGCTATAGAGTGCAGACAGAAAAATTCTTTAATGCTGTCTAGATGATCTATGAGCTTTTCTTCTGGGTTACCCCTAAAATTTTGAATTTCTACAGAAGATATAAGGGATGATCTCTGCAAGTTCCTTAGACTCATTTCGGGGTTTATTGTCTGTTCCATTTCTACTTTTGATTTTATTTCACCAGTGGTCTGAACATCTTCCTTTTCCCTGTCTGTATTTAAATCAGCTTCTTCCACCATTTCTTGATTTGACCCATCTTTTTCACTGTCATCTTCTTTGATGTCCACAACTTTTTTTGTTGTGGTCTGATCATCATCTTTTCTTGGAGCTTTGTAAGTGTTCATTCCTTGAGGATGCTTTGCAATCTCTGGGTTGGTTTGGATGCCTCTTGTTTCCTCTAGCTTTAAAATTCTTTCCATCATCATCATCATTAGCTTCCTGTCTTCTCTCATTTCTCTGAGGATCGTATGAAAAGTCTCTCGATTGTCGTGATTGTCTTTAGCTATCTTTCTGCTTTGATGGTTGCACTTTTTCCTATTGATCAAATTTTTAAAAGTGATCTTTCGTTCACTGGAGGTGGTTGAAGGCACATCACTATCGTCAGTCAATCCTTTATCGAATTGTTCTTCCATCTTGAAAGTGAATAAATAATATAATAAACAATGTGAATCAAACTTATGGCACTCTCTATATACTTAAATAATAATTTTTTCTTCAGTACATTTAATTAGGTCTCTGACTACTGGTCCAATTGTTCCTATCTTCGTTAGCGGCTGCATATTATTTCCACAATCTATGTAATCTGCCTTTTTTAGTTTAATTTTAGTTTACCTACATTTTCTTGGTTAGCTCTTTCTATTAATTCTTTGAATGAGACATGCATTTTATTTAAAAAAAACTATTAAAGATAAGGGGAAAAAAACATTATTCACTTTCCCTCTGTTTAACTGTTCTTCCATGTCTGAAAAAAGAAAACTATACAAATGATTAGTGATATATATATATATATATATATATATATATATCATATATATATATATCATATATATATATATACAAATGATTAATGATATACATATATATATATATATATATTAGCAGGTATTACAAGTAATTCTCTGTATACGACACATTTGGTTTTTATTATTTAGACAACTGACCCACTACTGTGATGACAATCAAATTTGCTGACAAATTTATTTATATGGGCGCCTGTGAGCAAAATGAGATCAATAGGGCATGTGTAATAACCCATTGACCACCAAACCACATATGATTGACTTAACTTTTGATAAAACAATTTGATTGATGAGTATTTTATTATTTATGGACAACTGATGTGTTCCTGACCTGAGTTTAAATATAGGAGTCCACTTCTTCATTTTTACTAAGCATGAGGCTTTCACACACAAAAAAAAATGTCAAAATTAATATTACACAAGAACTTTTATTGGTTGATATCATTTTTAATCTTGCTAGCATGAAAGCGTGTAAACCATTTAAGCATTTTGCCAACTGCATCTGGTTGCTTGGTGTACACAAAAGGTCTTGACCTGCTTTGAGGTTACTCTAGAAATTATTGTCATTTAAGCATATTGTCACACTGCATCGGACCGCTTGATAGATAATTCCCAGTTTGAAGGTCTTTCCCTGCTTTGAGGCTACTAAGAATACGGAGCGAACATTTAATATAAGTGCTAGCAAGCAATACTTTGAAATTTAAAACTTTAACATGTTATCATATTGGATATTTTAAATCATAACAACTGAGATGAATGTAATTAATTTTGACATAGACAAAATATTTCATTTATTTTACCCCTTGCTTTGATCTGCTCTTACAACTTTTCTAACGATAATTTTTCTACTGTAATGAACGCGTATAACACAAACGTATAATATATATGCTGATATAGTACACGTACAATTAATTATACATATATTTAAATAATTTTTCTAACTAACGAATCTTTTACTGACGAACATTTAAAAAAATAATCTTGAAAGCATTTAATTGTAAGAAAGAAAATTACAAAATGACATTTTAATTTATTAAATCATTTCAAGTTTTTGCGTTATAAATCGTATAACTTTGCTCTTAATATATATAACACTCTTTAAAACATCGCTCTCTACAGAAACATTTAATTTATCGAGATCTCAGTTGACTGAGTAACTTAGATCATAATTTGTGTCTACAGGGTGTGGGGTTTATTAAATCGAAAACCACAATGGTTGGGCAGCCAAAAACATAACCATGTACCAGTCTAAAAACCCACCACCTACACTGCAAGTCGGATTCAAACTCAGCTGAACCATACTGAATTCAAACCCAACTCACCAGCTCAGATTAGTAGAAATCTAAATCGACGGCACAGTGCTATGCACCAAGAAACTAGCTCAATGGTTGGTGAGGATCAGAGACTCCTGAACTGACAATAATATCTGATAATAAATGACTAAAATAATTTTAAATCGAATCATATGTATATGTTTGGGTTGCCAACACAGACAGCGAGCATTAACATTGAAATAATTATGAATAAAAAGACTTAAGAAACCAAGTGTGTTTAGAAAATATTTAATAATAATATAATTTTGTTCAACTTTTAGATTATGATATAGATTATCTCTAGTCTTTAAACGGAATTTATATTTACAATAAGAATGTCAGTCCTTATTATATGCCAATACGATTACACAATATTCTAGAAGAAATATATATATATATATATATATGTGTGTGTGTGTAAATTATTAATCAATGTCTGTATTTCAATTATAATAATAATATATATATATATAATTATTCAAAACAATACAATAATTAATACAGTAAAACAATATTTTAAAAAAACAAATATATACCAATTTAATAGAAGTACTTTCAACTATCTATGTAGTCGTTGTCAACTAGATTCAAATTGTATTAGAAAAAACCGTTACAAATGTAAACAAAAAGTAATACTTCATACATCAATTTTCCCACAATTCATTAATTTTTATATTGGCGGCCTGTCTGTTTATCAACTGTTGCTTTTCACTTTTTATTAACATAGCTTCTTTAATTTTGCGTTTATTATTATTTCTTTCAATACACAAAATCTTAACTTTATTAAAATCAAAATCAAAACCATAATTACATGTTACATTATGATCAAAAAATACTGATGGTGATACATCATCATTTCTAACATTCTCTTGTCTTGATTTTTGCACTCGTTTATATAACAACAAATGCTCCTTTGATCTTTTCTCCAATGTACATCGAGATTCCCCAATATATGCCTTTCCACAAACACATAGCCATTTATATATTGCACAACTTTGATTTAAAATACTACACCTATTTTTTGAATTATTTATTAATTTATTTAAATTAGGAGTAGTATAAAATGCAACTCGACATATATTTTTATATATCTGTTTTATAAATTTCACTTGTTCATTACAAATAAATGGTATTGATATCCAAGTATATTTTATCTTATCAATATCTATAGCATCTAAAATATTTCTATTATTATTAAACTTAGTAACAATATTATAAATTAATTTATGATCATATCCAACATTTAACAAATCCATAATAAATACATTTATGTTACTTATTTTATCAGAACTATGTTTACATAATTTATTATTCCTAAATAAAAATGATTTTAAACCGGATAATTTATGTGCTATTTTATTGATGATATTTTAAAAAAAGCTAAAAAGAATAAATATATAGATGCTCATACGCATTATCGTCTTTATCTATCTGCTGCAATTTGTCCTAGAATTTTATCGAATATTAAACTACATAAACAAGATAAACCTTTAAGATTAATGATTGACTTTGGTGGATCATTTTACTATGAAACTTGTAGATTTATAGAAACATTATTAAAATATGTTCTTGGATTTGGAAAATATACTATTAATTCATCGTTTGATTTTGTAAAGAAAATTCAAAATATTAATATTAATAATAATAATAGTATTTGTACATTTGATATATGTGAGATGTACGGTTCAATAGATAGATTAAAATCTATAAAAATTATATTAGATGCTTTAATGTTAAAAAAAGTTGATGTTAAAAAAGTAAAATTTGTAAATGATGTATTATATTTTATTGATAAAAATATATATGCTATGTTTAATGAAAATTATTATAAAATGGATTACGGATGGCCTATGGGACTTCCTGTAGTTTCACAAATATGTAGTTTTGTAGTATCAAGATATGAAGATATAATTCTTAATAATAATATATATTGCCAAGGTATTAAAATTTATTACAGGTATGTTGATGATGTTTTTGTTTGTGGAAGTTTAGATATTATAAATGTATTATTCAATGAATTAAATAGTTTAGAAGGTTTAAAATGGAGTAAATCTTTTGAAGAAAAAATGTCAATTCAGTATTTAGATATTAAAGTTACCCGTAATAAAAATAAATTAGATTATTGTATGGTAATAAAAGATATTGAAAAGAGGATATATTCCTTGGTATTCAAATGTGCCAATAGCACATAAATTATCCGGTTTAAAATCATTTTTATTTAGGAATAATAAATTATGTAAATATAGTTCTGATAAAATAAGTAACATAAATGTGATTATTATGGATTTGTTAAATGTGGGATATGATCATAAATTAATTTATAATATTGTTACTAAGTTTAATAATAATAGAAATATTTTAGATGCTATAGATATTGATAAGATAAAATATACTTAGATATCAATACCATTTATTTGTAATGAACAAGTGCAATTTATAAAACAGATATATAAAAATATATGTCGAGTTGCATTTTATACTACTCCTAATTTAAATAGATTAATAAATAATTCAAAAAATAGGTGTAGTATTTTAAATCAAAGTTGTGCAATATATAAATGGCTATGTGTTTGTGGAAAGGCATATATTGGGAATCTCGATGTACATTGGAGAAAAGATCAAAGGAGCATTTGTTGTTATATAAACGAGTGCAAAAATCAAGACAAGAGAATGTTAGAAATGATGATGTATCACCATCAGTATTTTTTGATCATAATGTAACATATAATTATGGTTTTGATTTTGATTTTAATAAAGTTAAGATTTTGTGTATTGAAAGAAATAATAATAAATGCAAAATTAAAGAAGCTATGTTAATAAAAAGTGAAAAGCAACAGTTGATAAACAGACAGGCCGCCATTATAAAAATTAATGAATTGTGGGAAAATTGATGTATGACGTATTACTTTTTGTTTACATTTGTAACGTTTTTTTCTAATACAATTTGAATCTAGTTGACAATGACTACATAGATAGTTGAAAGTACTTCTATTAAATTGGTATATATTTGTTTTTTTAAAATATTGTTTTACTGTATTAATTATTGTATTGTTTTGAATAATTATATATATATATATATATATATATATATATATATATATATATATATATATATATATATATATATATATATATGCCCCGACGAGGAAGTAAAAGTATATAAAGGTATTTGGCTGTGACACAAATTATGATTAAAATTCTAAAAGAAAGAATGTGAGATTTATTTTCACATTCGTAAATCAATTCACAAAGAGCAAGATACGTCTTTAGGGCATAACTTTAATATTTAATAGAAAACTTACTTAATTATAAATAAATATGAATTTTTTTGACTTTAATAAAATCAATTCATCATGATTTACGAGCATGAGAGCGGGCTTTACTGGAACTGAGAAATAAACGGTACTGACGACTTATGAGCTATAAGAATAAATATGAAAAATAATGGCTTGTCTGTGATTTGAGAAAATTGCAGGGTGCTTGTATTTGACAAGTCTTTGATGCCCTTTATTAAGGATCCAAAGAACACGGAAAACCAGGTTGGGTCGTAGCCTCGAACCTTTGGTGTTCCAAATATAAAACGAGCAAGTGAGGAAGTACTTTCTTCCTGTGTAATTTAACGAACAGTAATATCACTGAGGACAAACCTGTGAAGCAGGAGATGGCTTGCATCAGCAACGTTCGGAAAAATGATGACTTGGTAATCATCTTTTAATTAATAAAACCCATTTTGTATAAAGAATGCTCTACGTGATGACCTGACCAAGTTGAATTAAAGTCAAATGAGCTTTAACTAAAAAGTACTTAATGCAATTATAGAATCATATTAATCATGCCCCAAACGTCATGCTCTCCCTGAATATTAATACAGAAATACAAATTTAAATTAGAATATGTTCATTTTATTCCCTTTATCAACCTTTAGCAAAACATTTCAATATTATTAATGTGAATAAATGAATATTATAAACTCAGTAAAGTGGCTGGGAGCATACGTTAGAAATTGAACTAATAATTTATTATTATTAATCATTAATAAACATAGCAAAAATTGTATAACTCCTTCAACTCGATAATTAATAGAACTGCATCAAATGGGTTCTAATGGGTAAGAATTAGTATAAAAATTAATATAATGTTATTTAATAAGGCAAATGCAATGAAGGAAATTATTATCGTGTTGAAGTTTTACTGGCATATAATTAAAAATAAACATTAATAAATCACACAATAAATATATATAATATAATAAATGAACCGCCATCGTAAGAAAAGAGAAAGTTAACAAATATTAAATTTAAAGACTAGAGATTAAGATAGAGAATTACTACATAATTTAAAATAGCATCAATGCATTAAGGAAAGAGAAGAGCTTTTAACAGTACTTAATTTAAAGGTAGTGTAAAATAAAGTTTGAAGACCGGCGAGAAAGTAGCAGTTCATATAAGAAAGATATTACCATTTCTTCATGGTTGGCTCCTTAAATTACATATGGCAGAGTCCAGTTGTATGAAACATAGATGTGCATTTTGGAAAATTATTTGAATGACATTTTGAAGTATTTCTCTAAGGTTTTGGCAGTTCACGATTGGTATATGAATTTTTATATTACAGCCACATTGAAGATTTTCAGGGGACTTCAGGAACTGTAGTGAGACTCCTGAAGTTAAGCCCCCCCACCATGGTAGAAACACTATTTTACTTCATAATTTAAATGGGCGGCTTCTTTAATGAAATATATAGGGCTTCTTTTAATGAGGAATAATAGCTGCTTGGAAACTTTTCCTGGGCTCTTTATACTGTATCTGATGCCTTCATGCTAGCGCTTCTTTCCTAATCAATCTTACAAAAATTTACTAATTGTTTTTAGATACATTCCTTCGATAAGGTTTTCAAACTCATTAACTTGAATTCATTTTCTAATTAGAAAATGAATATTTAAAATCAGAAAATGATTTTAATTAGGACCGTCCTTACATTTTAAATACTTATCTTTTTCTAATTAATAAAAACTTTACCCATTGTTTTTGGAAAGCAACAATCTGAAAGCTTATGGAAAGAATGTAGCTTTTAATCACTAAAAATTTGAACAAACTATTTAAAGTAAAATAAAACATTTCCGAGGCAATGAAACTTTAGAAAGAATATGTACATTTAAATATTTATAAATATATACGCAGTTATAATATATACAAATTCATGAATAATTCTAACATGAATTTATTAATAAAATTAATCAATTTAAATCTGAAACTAGTTATTTGAATACACACTTAAGAAATAAGTTATTCTTTATGGAAATTAGTATGGATTGAACGTATAAAGTCCCATTGTATCGAAAATTTAAGTTTAGTACTAGGGTTTGAAGTGGGCTTATGGCTAGAGGTCATGAAGCTAGGATCGATCTCAGATCCGACTGATTGAATATTAGTATATATTTTAGACTATATTTAGTATCCTACTTAATAAGTATGTTAATAAATCAATAATTTAAATGTAGTTATTAATAATTGAATAAATTGTTAAATATGTTATAAAATAGGTTAACATTTTTAATATTTTTATAAAAGTTATTAATAATATTGTATGGTGTTCTAAATGTTTTCATTTTATTTGTTATCATATAAAAATAACAAAATTAATATTTTAAATTGAATTATTGTATTAAATATTTTATATAATGTGTATTTTTAAATTAAATATTCATTTAAAATATATTACAAACAGTAAATTAAAATTTGCTATATTATGTCTGGGATAGTTGTCACATGACTTTCTAATAAATATGTGTGTGGAGTGCTTTCCAGAATTTAAAAGAAAGTTTCAGTTATTTTCTGAAATTATTATTGAAATTGATAAATTTCAACGTTATAGAATAATATTTAAATTGAGTTTTAATAATATTTCAACTGATAAAAAACAGAGTAAAATAAGTACATTAAATTAAATATTTCATTGAATTTTGGTAAATTGTATTATGTAAAAATATTTTTATTTGAATGAATAAAGTTGTGCATATTTTAAATATTAAATCTTTTGCTATATTTTATTATTAAAAGATGGCTCATAATTTTATTTCACTTTTTAAAATTACCAAGTTTGATCATTATGTAAATAAGTTGATTTGTCTGGCTCTATTTATCCGATAAGATATTTTAAAAGAAATGTGTATAAATAGAGAGTTGCATGGGATTAGAGGCTGTTGTATTGTTGGTATTATTATTACTGATGTGCCATGTAAATAAAATTGTGTAAAGTTATATATTACAATAGGTTTGTAATATAATAAAAATTATAAGCAGTAAATTGTTGTAAATTAAATTATAAATATTATTATTTTTATAAAGTTTGGACATAAAGGGTTAATATTTTCTTCAACAACATGTCTGAATAGAAATTTTAATATTTTCTATCAGTGAAACTATTTAGAAACTTGATCTAAAAACTAATTATTGACTTATGGAATGGAAATCTACATTAAGGAATATCAGGAGGAGAGCGACCAAATGTCGATGATTTTATTGGAGCATAACCAAGCTAAATTTGTGTAAGAGTTTTAATAATTTTTCTTATGGAATACTTCAATAGTATAAACAATTATTCTCTAGTAATATATTATATATAATGACTATTTAGGTGCTGATAAAATTAATAATTTTAAAAAGACATTATTTACATGTAAGACATTGGAAGAGATGGAAAAGTATATTACCTTTAAATATTAAAACACATAGGAGATGAACTATAATATATCGTTTTAGAATATTTGCTTATTATTTTCTGATAAATGCAATATTTATAATGTTTATCTTTGAAACAAATTATATTTGGACTTGTATAAGCAAAACAATTTAAAGATAAACTAAAAAGTATAATTGCCAAATTTTCGATAAAAGATTTCAATTTCCTGATATAATAGTTGTCAGCTTATTTTGCTATTTTTTTAAAAAAAAGAAAACTGGTTATTGGAAAAATACGATATCAAGAATAAATAATCTTTAAATATTGAAACCTAAACTTGTCTATTTGCTGTGCTAATTGTATTTATTTGGAATCTATTCTTAGAAATAGTAATACATTTAGTTTATTGGAGTCATGAACTCAAGAAATGTTACCGAATATGATGCATCTATCACTGAATGATTTGGATATAGGTACGTGCATAACGAAAAAATGTATTTATTTACCTAATTGGATATTTTAAATATAGTGGAATTAATTATTATTATCCTGAAGAAGACGTATAGAAAGAGACTGTACAAACATCTTTTTTTTATTAAGATGAGTGATAATTTTTGTGATTTTGAAAGATTTTGACAGTCGACAAAGATTTTTTTTCTTCATTATTATTCAACACTGTTGAGAAATTAGGGGAGAAGAGCTTTAAATAAAGACTGGATGTCATAATGACCATGCACATTTTCATACCCCAAGCTTCTGTCATTAAGGAGGGACTCCTAAAAAAAAAATTATGTAACTTTATTTTTTTTATTGATGATATTAAATTTTATTTCTACAAAACTTAACATTGATAATTAAGAATTATTTAAAATTTTATTTAGTTAAGATTGAACTAATACAAACATTTGTTTATCATAATTTAATCTTTAAAATACATTAATGATTTAAATATTTATGAACATTTTTTAAATATGATTTTCTAATGAATGGTATGTGGGTGAATTTATAATATATATATATATATATATATATGATTATTTATGTCCAGAAACCAGGTGTCATAAGTGATTATAATGTTGTATTAATCACTAGGTAATTTTAATTATTGGTATTATGAAGTAATTCAGTATTTTTTTTAATTACTTGGAATTTAATATATCTTTTATGATTAGTACATGAATGGATGAAGGGTGTATGGATTTGTAATAGATATGAATTTTATTGAAGAATAAAAACAAGAGAAAATGTAAATATGCATATATTTTATGATACAGTTAGTTATGACTGTATTAATTATTCATATTTATATTTTTGCAAAGTTAAGTAATGTGATATTTGTCTGTAAGATATATAAAAAATAGTAATATATTTTAACAAAGTCATTTGTATTGTGGAAAAACTTCAAATTTTTAAAAACCATTTCTTTAAATGTATCCATAGTTTTAGTGAATTTTATACGCTGGTTTATGGATTATTGGGTATTGTCATTCAGTTTATGTTTGCGATGTTGATTGTTTAAATCAATAAATATGTAATTTGTAGGGTTGTGAACAAGGAAGTAAAAAATATGAGCCCCTTGGGTGTATTTAGGATATGTTAAGATGATAGGGATTGTGTACAAATACAGTTAACAAAGTCCTGTATTATTTTCATATTTCCATGGCCAGTGGCATCTCCTTATTTTATTGTCAGTAAGAGCTATAGGCCATGACATATTTTTCATAAGTATTTGACTAAGTCATACCTAATATAATACACTGCTTTTCATGTGAATGAATTTATTTTTTGTATTATTTAGTTTTTACTCTAGATATTATTTCCTTCATGTTCTACATTTTACCACTATCTGAATTTCATTTGTTGTACACCGTAGAGGTTAATACTTGAAAAAGCTGAATAAAAAGTAAACTTTTAAACATGGATTGTTCAAACTAGATGGCAATATAGGTTTTCGAATAAGTTTGGATACAAATGATGTTGAATAAGGAATAATAATTTATAGATATAGTAAAGGAATAATTACTATTCTTAATATTTTATATTTTGATGATTTTTAAAAATATCAATAAATTTTAAAAAATGTATATTTTACAAAACAAAGAAATGATGATTGTTAAAATTAATTTTAAATGTTTATTCAATCCTATTTTATTTTTTCTTGAATTTGTACAAAAACACATTTATTTAGAGTGGTGCCAATCAATCATTTGTTACATGAGTACCCAATATCTCAGCATTATTGTTTAGATTTTTCTGGTTATGTATTCCAATGGACAAGCACTTAGTTTGTGCCTCCAATTAATGGTTAAATAATTGCCCAAGCTGGAAAAGGCTTAATAGTTAATCTGGTCTACAGAAGACCCATTTCCAATCCAGTCACAAGGATGACTGTTGATTTATTGTACTGATTTGTTTATTCCCATCAATGATGATAATGGATGGTTATTTATTTTGAGTATTACTTATAAATTATTTACTTTATAATGCTGATTGATATATATGATGGATTTTCAGTTGCTCTTCTGATCTCATCAATCTCTCAATGCTCTGAGAGATTCTCTAATTTCATGCTCTTATAAATATGTTTTATTTATATCCTTATTGATATTTTTTTAAAAATTGACTGGGAATAATGATGACTTTTTCATCATCCTGCTTCAAACTTGTTTTCCTTCCACTTTTTATATGCCCCCATCCCATTACAATATATATATATATATATATATATATATATATATAATGGGATGGAGGATACAAAAATTATATATATATATATATATATATATATATATATAATTTTTGTAATGAGTATGCACTTTACAAAATATTAATTACAACTTTAATACAAACTAGTTAAATTTATTTTAATTAACAGAGGTATAAATGATCTTATATTATTCAATCCTTATAAGGGAATACCAAGTTTATGGAACCCTCCTTCTATGTGTAATCATTATTATAAAATAAAAGATCTTTCATCCAAAATGTTTTCATACAAAAAATAATAAACAAATATTATTATGATGTACTGGTTGAAAAACACACATCGATCCAACAAAACCCTGAATACAGATAAAGTACCTCAAGTCCGACCATGTACAAGATATATAAATAAGGTACATCGTGAATTCTGCCCTATTTACCTATATCCCCAGGTCAAATATCTAATCAATAGCCTTTCTTGACGATACGATCGAATTCCTTTACTTTCACCGTCCCAGCAGCTGGGTCTTAAATCATGGGATTCAATTTAATTATATATTTTAGTGAGAACTTGGATGATTGATTAATAGATATATTTAAAAATAAAAAATTATTTAAAATAAAAGTAAATAAAATGATTCGAGGAACACTGGAAGTTTGGTTTTAGTTATATATATATATTTAAAAATCATTAAGCATTTTGCATTACTCTGATTCAAGCTCTTTTAAAAAAACAAAATTACAATCTTTGAATTAACTTTATACATCATACAAGTTTATGAAAAATTTATATTAGCGGTTATCTTTTACATTGTTTCGTTTATGTATTTTTACTTTTGGTTATAGTTATTTTCCTTTAAAATAAGATAAAACTAATTTTACAATTAAATGATCACGGATTTTAAAATTCCTCGTACACATTTAGTACAAGCTTGTAATATAGCGGCAGGTTTAAACATCTGCCTAACGCACCTATATAAGAATGACTATTTTCATGAATTCTTTATACAAGATTTAAAAAAAAAAAAAAAACATTTCTATTGAAAAAGACATTAATTAAATAGACGATTATAATAAGACTAATTTGACGTCTTACTCCACTAACATATTAAAGAAAAAAAAAGATTTTATTTCTCTTTATACAAAAATAATAATAATTTACATTTCAAATAACTAATGTTTGATGACATTAGTGGACCTTGCTGAAATAGCTTATAACTAACTTTACAGTGATTAAAACTGTAAGCTGTTATAACAAAAAAAAATAAAAAATAGATCAGTTAATTATCAAGCAAACAAGCCACTTTAGTTGGACTTACAACTAAAATCAAACCTATAATAAAATATAATGTGAATTAGCCAAAATAAAATGATTTTAACTAATTATGAAAACAAACAAGATAGTGGATTACTCAGATCGAAGATCCTTAAGTAGAATCAATTTCCCTAAGGCTTATGTATTATATAGGCAAAAAAAAAGCAGAACAATGTCAGGTTAATAAATATATGAATGCAAAGGAGAGAAGAAATGGAAGTAACAACATACAGGCCGGATTACAGACACCCGTATGCCTATACCAATGAAGAATAAAAGGAAAATCGATATGTCCATGTGTTGTGTCCATATACAGATAAGAGATAGGACATATGGAGAGCCCTCATATCTGCCTCTATGAAATATGCTGACAAACCAATTCTACCTCATACCACGCTATCCGATTGACATACGTATCCAAAACCAGAAGATAACTCCGAATCACCAAATCAATGACCGTTTTAGGTCTGTGCATGATACTCCAAGCATTCTTTATTAACCTGAGATATTATAATTATTAAATATGAATGAATTATAATTAAAATAGCCTTAAATGATCTAATACTGCATAGAGATCAACCTGCATAAACAACTAGATTATGTAAATATTTAACCTACAAAATCATACATATAGAAATAAGGAAATTTATTTCTCAAATAAATCCTGCCTTCCCTCTTTCCTAACTTAAAAAAAGGCATGATAATTAACTGACACTATCCAGCGGTGCTGTTACTAGGTCAAAATTTATAGCATATTACTTTTTGTTTTACATTACAGAAATATAAAATAATACAATCCCATTCTGGGAAATCTATAATAAAAACTGTTTAAAGAAATATGGAATGTTTATTTTGACATATATATATATATTCGACATAACTTCACTTGCGAAACAAAAATATATCAAAATTACTTTATTTTAAAATTAAATCGTTCTTTGATAATATTCCCGTCTAATAAAACATAATTTGCTCTTAACAAATTACTCTGGGCCCCTGTGAATGAAGTTTGTTGAAATAATAAAAAAAATCAACACATGAAATCTAATGCTAAATTCACTATAAAACAAATAAATAAATTCATATTTAAATAATTAAACATATTAAAATTTGAAAATTATGGTGAGCTTGAGCTAATGAAATATTATTATAATTTAAAAGAAAAGGTTTAAAGAATAAGTTAAAAGCTTTATGAAATTACATTTATACTCTTACAATAATAGTTTCAAACATCTTGATGGAAGTATTCAAGCGCTTTGGCATTTTTGTTGAAGTTTCCCAGGATGAGTTCTGCAGGCAAATGTTGGTGGCAGATGGCTTCTTTGAAGGCAGGTAGTCAGCAGCATAATGGAAGATTTTCAGGTCTCAGGAATGAAAAGGCAGTGATTTACCTTTTTTACTACTCGATCGTCATGGCATGAAGACTTCTACAAGTTTCTTTTTGTCTGTTCTGTGTCTGGACTTGTTCTTCTCCCTCAAAAGGACCACTATTTATAACTTCCTACTGTATTCCATTTCTCTGCTGCCTCAGGTGGTTTGCATTTTTAGAAACAATATAAATCATTCTTTTATTCTAATTTTAGAAAGTTTGTACCTCAATAAGGATGAATAGATTTTAGTATAATATTATGTTCGTTTTTTTAATTTAGTTAAAGATGTAGAATCTCTACTAATTAATTAATAGAGATTCCACAGTAAAATGGATTTTGGTAATTTCTAAGTGTTTTTAATTTAAACATTTACTTTAAACTTCTTATCAAGGTACAAATCTTTAGAAAAGACCATCTTGGATTTTTATACTGAAAAAAAAAATAGATATTTTAAACACACAAATATATAAAATATATAAAAAAAAATTCAAAGTTAATTATTTGAACGTTTTTCTTTTAATAATAAAAATGGAATAACAGTGTTAGTACAATTATATATATATATGATCCAAAATAAATTTTAGGATTTATTCAGGATAGTTAAAAAAATGTTAAAATATTTTTTTACAATAATAAAACAAAGCAAACGTTAGTAAAATAAACAATTAGATGGGTCAGACTGTGAAATGGTAAATCTGAATCAGATTTAACATTTCAATATTAATTAAGTTAGTAATAAACAAAAAATTATGTCATGTCATGAATGAATTTAATATGAAAAAAAATAAATTCTTACTTTCATATTAAGTTTATTTTTACTTTAGTCAAATCGTTTTACAGGAAAGACCTAAATTTTATTAAATAAAAAAAAAAAAATATTTAACAATGATCTTTCCATTTCTCTTCATTTAATAACTTTTCTTAAATGGACTACTCCAATGTAAACAGATTTTAGAACAAAAGGAAATAAAATTAGCCATATGAGGTTGATAACATATGCAGATAATATGATAAATTAAAGTTTGATAGTTTTACAATATTCCTTTCCATAATGAGATTAATAATGTTCATTAAGGATAAAGTTTATTATTCGTCGGTCATCCATGGATGGTCATCCATGGATGAGGCAGCCAGAATACTCTGTTATTCAGAATTATTCCTCTTATATGATGTTGATATCTTCTTCCACAAATTATTTCACTATCAATTGAAGTTTAAATTATATAAATGAAGTATGCATACTGTTTAGGCATTTCAATAGGAATACATAATTACATTATTTTCAGTTAAAACAATGGCATTTTATTTTATGACAAGTCATCATTACTCAGGACATATTTTTTATTATTATCTTCTTAAAATAATTTAATTTAAATATATAAATGCTTTTGATGAAACTTATCTCATTTAGAATTCCAGTTTAGAACAATCTTACTATGAGTTTCTCTAATTAATCGTATATATGAATATATATATATATATATATATATATATATATATATATATATATATATATATATAAAATGAAGTTATATATATATATATATATATATATAACTTCATTTTGAAATTAGAATTAATGATATTAAAGAATAATTTATTTACTTGTTTTATTGAATGGTATTAGAGTTCATTTCTAATAAAATTTTATCAATAAGAAAAATCATTCAAACTATTGATCCATCTTTAATATGTTTGGAATCCAAACACAGCAAAATGACTATGCATAGTGGCTAGTTCATTGGAAATAATAGAATTAATTTTGAAATTATTTGATCAGAAATCACAAGCTAGCCTCATTAGATATAAAAGAACTGTCTGATTCAGTGTCTTATGATCTAACCATTAACATTATTCAAGACATCTTGCAGCAAATTATCTACAATATATATATATATATATATATATATATATATATATATATATATATATATATTCAAATCAAAGCAAAACTCTCTATACAGTAGTGCCATCTTGTGTCAACAAGAGCAGTCAGTGGATGTCAGAAGGCTTGTGCATAAAATCCCTATCTAGTGCCTACTCATCCAATATCCCCAGACTAGTTTCTGGCTTGTGGCCTTCATTAGTGAGGAGCCTTGGATCTGAGAGCACTCCACCTAGATCTTAGGATCTAATGCAACCCTCTAGCAGCCACCTTTTAACTCTACTTAACTACAAAACTATGAGAATGAAATGAGAATGAAAATTCATTCCCATAGTTTTGTAGTTACGTAGAGTTAAAAGGTGTCTGCTAGAGGTTGCATTAGATCCTAAGATCTAGGTGCAGTGCTCTTAGATCCAAGGTTTGTCACTGATGAAGGCCACAAGCCAGAAACTAGTCTGGGGATAGGTAGGCACTAGATAGGGATTTTATGCACAAGCCTTCTGGCATCCATTGAATGCTATTGTTGGCACAAGATGGCACTACTGTATAGAAAGTTTTGCTTTGTTTTGAATTGTTTAATAACATTTATGTGCTAGTATGAGATAGAGATCATATGAAGTTTATAATAGAAGTATTAAAGTGGATAGATAAAAAAATGGGCAGCAGTTGGGTAATGGAGTCACCTGTAAGTAGTATTGTTGTTGCATTGTCTATCTGAGTTTGAAAATAATATATTGCCAAAATATTTAGCTCCATCATCAGCAATATTTGCATGTGATATGCAGATGATGTAGTTATATATCCAGAAGTCTGGGACTTGAAAATACCTCCCCTCTGGAATTGACAATTAAAGAAGAATCCATCAATTATAAGATTAATTTTCCAGACATGCATATCCAAAAAAATAAAAGTGAGTTTCATTTTAAATGAAGCTAAAACCTATACAAATAAGATGAGCTATTAATTTTTGGTCAAAAGTCCCACTAGAACACAAATGATCTGGTATTATATGTTTTATATAGAAATTAATCTCTATGTAAGTGAGATACATATAGAAAAAGCAACATAGATGCATGCATTAATAAGGCTTGGTTATAATTGTATCACACTTATTTAAACAGAAAATTTTATTTCAATGTAATACTAGTTACAAGCACTTTAAAATGCTCATTGAAGAAGCTGTTAATAAGCAAACAATCCAAATGAGTTAATCCAGTCTAAGATCTCTCCAGATGTTATCTCTCATAATCAATATCAATAAAGTTAAAATCTTGAATAATGTATCTATATGATACATAAACATCTCACCTATTAATAATAAGCTTAGCAATGATTGAACTAAAAATGTATAGGTTTAACATTACACAAACAACTTCATTAATAATTTTTTGAACAATACTAAAGACAAGATACCATATCGAGCATGCATCTCAGGTAGGCTATAAAATTGCATGTACTAACCATTTTTGTGGCAATTTTTATTACAAGAAATTTCATGCAAACAGATTCACAAGAATTGCCCAACATGCATATTTGTACAATAAAACTAAACAAAAGACAATAAAAATCAATCTTTAAGGATCATTACTCTGCCATGAGTCACATATTTTCTCCAATAAGTGTTAAAACAATAATCTTGGAAAGTGATGACAGTAAAAGAAAATATAAAAAAGCTTAAGCTATTGCAAAGGATCAACATGCAAAAAGAATTCATATCTCCTATTGACTGAACATTGGAGTATCTTAATTGTCTTATTTGCATATTGTGTTTTATATACATATATCATATGATTTTTTTGTCTACCTGGACAGCAAAAGTTTATTTAGCACTATTATTCTGGCAATATTTTTCCAAAAGCTGGCTTCATGCAATTAACTAGTTTATGTTTATTAATTTATATCTTTTTATCTGTATTCAACGTGCATTAGAATTACACTTTATTAATAAAACCATTTTTTTTTTTTCACAAAAAATTAAACGCAAAATTAAAAGGATTTGTTTTGAAGTAATATGATCTGGGCCTAAGATAAACATGGTAACGCTATTCATGTATTTCCAAAATAATTATTGTAAATTTCCTGAAATTTACATTTCATTTTTGAATATTTAACTAAACTAGAAGCACCTAATATGTGTGCATATATATATATGAAAATCTGTGGATGATTAATTAAATATAAATTAAATTTCATGATTGGAATAATAATAGCCGTTTGTCCTTTATGACCTAAAAAGTTTTAAATACAATTTATAATATTTTAAACGTCTTTTCAACGTTTTGACAGTTTTTTTCTGTTACATTTTCAACTCCTTTATTAAGAATGACAAAGACTATTTAAAAGATGAAAATTTTAAATGAACATCACAAATTAAATTATGGCTTTTGTTAGAAATTTATTAATTTTTTTTTTTTTATTTAACTTTATTCAGTTTTTAAAATAAATTTAATATTTTGTTAATAATAATAATAATAATAATAATAATAATAATAATAATAATAATAATAATAATAATAATAATAATAATAATAATAATAATAATAATAATAATAATAATAATAATAATAATAATAATAATAATAATAATAATAATAATAATAATAATAATAATAATAATAATAATAATAATAATAATAATAATAATAATAATAATAATAATAATAATAATAATAATAATAATAATAATAATAATAATAATAATAATAATAATAATAATAATAATAATAATAATAATAATAATAATAATAATTGTAAACTTACAAACCCTGTATTTGTCTATTGTCTATAGCTAAACTTACTTTTTTGATTAAATTAAATCTATTCTTTGGAATATTCAATATACAGAGTAGTGTCCAAAAGTTCATTGAAAAAGAGGTATGTAACTAAAAATGTTATTATTAAAGCAAAAGGCATTTGGTTGCTTGGCAGTCTGGCTCAGGTTTTAAATAGTGACCTTATCTGAGAGGGCAGTTTGACATTTCTGGCTTTCAGTTCTTTGGGCTTCTTAGGGAAGATGTCTGGGTGGCTTCTGATGTTGTTTCCAGGACATAATATACATCTGGTGCATTACAAAGTATATAAGCAAAAAGTTGCTGCTCAGGCTACCAGGATTGAGCTTTTGCTGAGTGTTTCTATTAGGTTATCAAGTATGATATTATTTTGTCTGTATGTGGTAGGATAATGTCTCATTTATTTGTCAGAGCTATTCAGGTGTAGAATAGCTGCTGTTGCATTTCTTCTTTCCTATGGCACAGTAAACAAAAAGCATCAATAATGGAGTATAGCCTGAATTATTTTGGGAAATAAGATGCATGCAAAGCATGAAGATTTAGCCTTAAATGAGAACAAAATATGTGTATTCAAATAACCACTTTATGAATCACTGAGTATTGTTTATATTTAACATTGATGACTGTAAATAAGTAGATAGAAAAACATATTTTATAGTAATTTCCCTCAATCTATTAACAGACATGGCTCAACTTATTTCTTTTCAAAAATGGACTTTAATAATACTAATTATCATTCAACAATTTTACTCAAATATAAATTTCTACTACACATATATAATCACAATACAATACCCCACCTAATCATAGTTTTTTTTGAGCTATGAATATGTAAGCAAACATAACCTTTCAAAAGCACTAAGCATAAAATATCATCTCTATACCTTAAACTTCTGTTTAGTTGCATATTGTCACACACCATTCACCAATAATAACATTGACAATGATGATAATAATATTAATAATATTAATTCAGCAGTAATTAGTTGTCTTGCAAGAAACAAAATTATTTGGCTTGATTTTAAATAATAACACTTTGAAAAACCAGGTTGCCAATGTAAAATTCTTACCTATATTCAATAATTGGCCATTGCCCAATTATCTTTTTTGGATTTGTGCTCTTTTTATTGTAAATTTTGATAACAATTATTGTATTGTTTAATGAAGATCAATATAGCATGGAGCTATCACATGACCCAATATTTTCTTTCAATATTATTATCTGTCAAGATAAAAGGCTGAATCTTACTGAAACACATCAAAAATGGTATTTGCAACAATGTGCAAATGCTCCATAGCAATAAGTATAATTCAAATAATATCAACAGCTTCAGAGTCCAATGTCCAAATCCTAAGCAAGCAAATAGAATTTCCATCATAAGCAGGGATGCATACATTTTCCATGATAACCAGGATATGGATTCTAAAAATATTAATTGTTCCATATGTCAAACAGCAAATTTTAACAATTCCATTGCAACAATGATTTAATTTAAAATAATATTAACAACATTCCAGATGAAAGTCAAAATCCAAAGCAAACATATGGAAAAGTCATTGGCAGTGGTGCACAAACTTTCCATTGTAACCAGAGTAAAGGTTCAATATTATTGACTGTCCAAAGTTAAAATTAAATTCTCAAAAACATATGCAAATGTTATCATCAAAAATGTACACATTTTCCATGGCAACAATGATGCAATCCTAAGTATTCCAAGATCAATTCCATGTTTTTGAAAAATTACACCCAATGATATCACATGTTTGGACCGACATAGACAACAATTTCATGCCACCCTGAATGGACCTTCAAAAACTAGCCAATATAGCTAATATCACTGAAGTTTTGTACATCACTATACTCATGAAACTTTATAGAATCTTTAAAAGATTTTTTACACTGGTCTCCACTGATCTCAGTCACATATTTGAATGTTTCTCCCTACAACTCCATTATGACACCATTACAATGTAAGTGCATAAGAGAGAGTTAATCAGTTGGATTACTGTTCATCTAACTCCTAGGTACATACTGACTGAATTTTTTAAGGTCAAACAAATGGGATACATTCAATGTCAAATAAAAATACATAAAAACCTATGCACTGATAACAGTTGAACCAAATTGGAACAACTGCATCAATGGGTTTCTGAAGAATACCACTTTCAGATGCACACCATAAGATTTCCCATGCATGATCCACCCTTTGTAAATGTCACACTTTTAATCATTTCAAATGAAGAATATCACTTTACCTACTCCAGACAATAGTTATGAATTTACAATTCAACTGAATCCACAGATAGATCTAAATATGATCTTTACAAACTTTTTAAACAAAAGGTGATTTTATGTTGTATATACAGTTATGACTTAAAACTGTGGTGCTACATCTATAACTCATGGTGTCATCATACAATTCAGTGTTTTAATTTATCTGCCTCATGCTAATCATCAGTTACATGACACAACAAATTCTTAAATAAAGATCCACAAATTAGTTTCTTGCCACTTCTCATCCAAGACCTGCAACAACAGTCAGCATGATGGTTTAACAACTTCACAGCAAAAAGAGAGTTTATTATTTATGCCAAAGGTTTTTACCCTAAAAGCATAGCAAATGCTTTAGTTAATCCTTATTGTGCATATAACTTCAACTTTTCATCCAGAATTTAGTCATCTTGCTATACCCATAATACAATAAGAATGCCAGTCTATGGCACTATTGACCAGCTCCTTAGAAATGGAGCAATCAAATCATGCAAAGAATCAACATATCATAAAAAATAAAATAATAAATATTATGGAAACAACTGAATGATGCATATCACCTATAAAACTCCTATTCCAAACTCCTAATAAAAGTAAAAGAAAACTTGGGCAGCCTAAGAGAAATCATCAACAAAAAATCAAAGCTTAATGATACACATTACACATCACTCATCACTGAGTTTGCTAACAGCCCCTATCAGATCATGCAAAATATCACTTCACTGTCCAATCCTGATGACTCACCTTGTTCAGCCTCTGGACCAGAAACAGCACAAAGCCATCATAACATGTTGTCCAAATAAACCCATCACTTACCATCATCTGCAATTGAACATCAATCATACCTAATGATAATCTACATTAGTGGCTGCAAATACTATTTCACAACTTCTTACTTTTATACTCTCCTGGAATTATTAACTCACTTTATACTCATGAAGCTAAAAATATTATCCCTCAATGTCTGTGGTATCAATTCACCATCATATCTTTTCCATTTACAGAAAGTGGCTTACTATCAGTTAAAGTCATGTTTTTCAAATGCTGATCCCAAGTTTACAGTGGATCTTAAGTTGATGTCATTACTTAATTTCATAGACATGGTCTTTGTGCTTGTTTGAAAGATAGTTTCTTACCATCAACCAGTACTGACACTCTTATTACCTCTTATAGTCTGATGTGGACATTTAAAATTATATATATATATATATATATATATATATATATGTAAATATCCTATATATAATTAGACCATATATATATATATATATATATATATATGGTCTAAAAACGATTTACTCGCTGACGAAGAAGCTTCCAAATAAACAAAACAAATTTCGCTTAAAACTATTAAATGGGCCAAGCGCTTTCGAGGTTTGCCCTCATATTCATGGCCAACGAAAGTAATAAATCTTTACGTAGTGTTATTAAATAACAAATATGCAAATGTAAATGCAAATCAGTTTGACCATAATTTTGAAATGGAAAAACACGTGTCGTGTCTATTGATAGAATTGTTGTCGCAAACAATAAAGTACGCCTCTTTGATCTTTCTTTTACAGTCGTTGGTTTCAGGGCATACAATCCTGGGGTTGCCTGGTTCGAACACATGGCCAGTCTGCTTTTCATGTTCCAGAAATATTGAAAAGTTATCGCTGTTCTTTTTTGCTCTTCTATAGGTATAAAAGTGTTGAGCAGCTCTGTTGTGAACAGTCGCCTTAGTTTCCCCATAGTATATGGCTTTGCATCCGGCCTGTGGACATGACATGCTGTAAATCAGCTGGAGTGTTTGAGATGGGTCAGTTCTATCCTTTGAATTATTAATGAGTCTGTTAGAATTAGGGGGAGTACGAAAACCAACCTTAAATTCCCCAGTTAAAGTCTTTATTATCTGTTGTGATACTTTGGGAATATAAGGGAGGGTAATTTGAGGCTTATCCTTATTTTTGTGGTTAGCTATTAGTTTACTGTGAAATTGCTTAATTTTCTTTGCAATTAATCTGTAGCTGAAACCTACGCTAAGAAAATCTTTTATATAAATTGCGATGTTGGTCTTTCTATCGGCTTCAAATTTACATAAATTTTGATTTCTAAATAAAAATGCATTGGGCCCTGCGAATTTATGTGCAGTAGGTGACATGGATTTCGGGTGAGTAAAGCCTCGGATCTCAAGGGGTTTAACTATCATACTATAATGCAGATCTCTGTTTTCTCTATGGACCAGCAAATCCAAATATTTAAGCTTCTGCTTTTCGTTCTCCCAAGTGGTGTTTATGATCAATTTAGATTGTAGTTGTAATTCATTTTGAATATTGACAATTACATTTTTTGGCGCTGCCATAAATACATCGTCTACATAGCGCATGTAAATTAATCCAGCAATGTTAGCAGTGTGTTTAACAATGGTATGTTTTTCAAAAAAGTTTAAGAAGATGCTGGATATTATTCCACTTATGGGAAGACCCATAGGCCAACCTTCTTTCATATCATACCAACGACCCTCAAAAGTTGTAAAGATGTTATTGTCCAACCAGTTGAGGAAGGATAAAATGAAGTTCATGCGCTCATTTGGGCAATGCTTATTTATTAATTCTTTGTGGATGATTTCAATTGACCATTTCCTATTAATCGATCCATATAATTCGGTCACGTCCATGGCTGAAGTTATAAAATTCTGATCTATTAATATATCCTTGATTCTTCTAACAAATTCAAATGAAGATTTGATGGTGAAGTCACCAAAACCCACATAGTCAACTAACCACTGATTTACCAGCTTGGCCGTTTCGAAATAGTGCACACCTCCAAAATCCAACATAAGTCTGCGGGTTCATCCGTGTTAAAAACTTTTAATATTAATATACTGACATTTCAACTTGGTCACACAAGCCATCCACAGAGTTATAAAAGGTAGAAAGATGGTTGTAAAGGCACTACAATCACTGATTTGAATAAAATGTTAAAATTCCACCAATAGCAAAAAATGTTAAATTTAGGAATGTTTTTTAAAAAAATCTTTCCAAATAGGAGGAAGTTGGCATGTATCATCTCGCTTATTGATACAATCTGGCCTTTTAAGTATCTCAATGGCTTCTCTGAATTTTGCAATGGTAGAGATTATCACATCTGGATATCATCCTGGTACTAGAAAAATCAATTTTATGACCTGAACCTATAGTATGGAGTGAGAGTGCTGATGATGATGAGTGTTGTTTAACTGCATTAGGATGCTCATCTCTCCTAACACTGATGTGACAATTACTATACCTATGTAAGAAGCTTTACAATTTTTACATGAGATTTGATAGACACCATGAGATTCAAGAGGGATTGAATCCTTAGGCTTGGTTTTTATATTGCTGATCTTTTGATGAGCAGAAAATGCTGTATCTATATTATAGCATTTTAATATACGTCTGATACTGTCTGTAGTTTCTTTTACATATGGAACACAAATACTAATAGCTGATTTATCATCTTTTTGTTTTCTATTTTGTCTATTTTGGGCTTGAAATAAGGCTTTTTTTATAAATTTGTAATTATAACTATTTGCTAATAAAACACTATTAATATGATTTATTTCTTCTTTCAGATGTGTCTCATCTGAAAGGTTAATTGCTCTATTTAAAAGAGTTTTGGCTACAGAAACTATCTGAGTTGGGTGATGATGAGAATGGAAATGCAAATATCTGTCTGTGTGGATATCCTTTCTGTAAATAGAAAAAGATAAACTATTTGGTGTTCTGGTGACTAGAACATCAAGAAAAGAAAGTTTTCCATCAGACTCTGTCTCCATTGTAAATTTAATATGAGGATGCATATTATTTAAATGTAAGAAAAAATCATCTAATTTTTTTTCCATGTTGCCATATGACAAAAGTGTCATCTATGTATCTGAGCCAAATGAGAGGTTTTAAAGATGGTGTTTCTAAAGCACGAGTTTTTATATATTCCAAGAATAAATCAGCTATTACTCCTGAGATAGGTGAGCCCATAGGAGTACCAAAAACTTATCTGTATTGCTGTCCATTGTATACAAAATATGTATTTAAGAGACTGTGTTTAATTAAAGCAATAATATGGTCTGGTAAATTGCAACATTGTGAGATTATATTTAAAGCTTCATCAATTGGAATGTTTATAAACAAAGACCCGATATCAAAACTGGCCGAATGAGTTAAAAATCAAAACTTTTAATTGGCCAACTCACAACTTTAACAAAATTTATTGTTAAAATAGATCACTTTTAATAATATAAATATGTTAGTTTCGTTTGTAAAAAGTATATTACTGAATTGTCGGATTACGAAAGCAAACGAAAGTCTTTTCAAAAATAAAATTTGATTTATAATTTAAAAAATATTCAATTGCGGTGAAATAAAAGTAACCGCTATTCAACCAACCAAAAAAGATTGCATCAGCAATCTTTTTTTTTTCACTTTAACGTTACGATCAATATGTAGCAATAAATAAATAATTCTTGGTAATATCTTAACTATTTTTCTAAAATAATTTGATTTTTAGTATGATTTTATCAATAATAATTTGTAATTCAATTCAAATATTGTTTATAATGTTGTAAACATTCGTTTATCATTTTCATAATAAAAATCAAAACGAACGTAACTTTTTACTTTTTGGCAGCCATTTCCCTTCCTGACAGAAGTTGGACAGCCAATAAGATTCAAGAAAGGTTGTGAGGAGGCGGTGCTTTGGTTTTGTTTGATATATATGGTCATTTTTATTGATTTTTTACTTGTAAAATAATTCTGAAGCGGGCACCATCTTACAGAACTTTTGATTTTCTTCCGAATGACATATAATATGTATACGTGGGATAAAAAGTAGCCGATTTAGAGTGATGTCAAATCTTCTTGTTTTTTGACGAGTCATGCATTCAAATGGTTAATAACTTATTTTGACTTGAAATACTTTTTTTTTAAATATAACTTATTAGCAGCTAATTGAATATGGCCTGAAGCTGTATTTAGAATCTTAGCTTCTACATAAATAACCTACTCATATTTATGAGTAAATAATAATAATAGATTTATACTTACAAGTATAAAAATATTGCAATAAATATTCAAAATTTTTGAACTTTTAAACATAATTTGTTAGATATAACAGAAATAAATATTCTTTTAGATTTTTAAAATAAAAAACAAAGATTTTATAAACTGAAAATAATCTTTCTAATGATAATGTATAATCTTTTCACTTTGATTGTGATATCATTTTTTTAATATAGAAACAGAAAACGATTAACACAGCACAATACTAAAAATGGTGCTAGTTGTACATCACATCATGAATAAAATAAAGTGGCTAACAGTTTTCTCTGGGCATAATTGCTGAGAGATTCTTGACTCTGTTTATGGAGAAGCTACAATACATCACATCACATCAAGTCTGATTTCTTTCCAGTTTACAAATGAACGCTAGCATTAATGATTAAAATACATATGAAAATGTAAAATTAAATACTGTAGTAATAAAAAAAGTAAAAAAAAAAGTTTGTCTTGTATTTTTTTTTCAAATATTTGAAATTTTTTATTAGTCATATTTTATTTGCTTATTTTTTAATGTGAATTTTAAAATAATTTTTACTTGTTGCTTTGATTTTATGCAAATTCTGAAAATTACAGCCCCTATCCATCATTTTTTAAGGTAAATTAAGTCTATTTTTGTGTGATTTTATTTAATGCAGGTTTTCTGTGGAACCTATCTACCAAATAAAATGAAACCCAGATGTATATATATATATGAAAACTTACTAATTACCATTTTCAGCACTAAACATAAGATTAATCTATATTTTATTTGATCCTATAGTCATTGAATATATCATCCAAATCATAAATTTAATTATTTCTACTATCCTAAAGCTGCTCACGTTAATGGATCATTCAATGTAGATTAACCAACATTTATAAATAAATGGATTTATCTCTTAAATTATCCACTAATAAGTGACCAGGCTTTTCTACTACCTCGTCCAATTGCTTTTTACACAACTGGCATGCCACACTCATCAACTTATGTTTTTTCTATCCTATGTTGCATCACACAATAGAATTTAACCTTAATCCCACTCCATTTTGAGATCATGTAGTCCAAGCAGTCACATTTAACATTAATAAAATCTAGGCAACATCCATTCAATTACATAAAACAATTTGCATGATTCTTCCCTAATTTACTACTGCATTCAAATTTACTAAATATTATATTACATTGAACCAGCTACACAAAATGTCAATAGACCTTATTTAGAAGTACCTTGTGTTGATTCACTCTGATATATGACACTTAACATAGTGAAGCCCTTATCTCTTACACCTTTTAGGTTTTTCCAATGAGTTACATAATCAAATTTCACTACTAAGCCTATCTATCCAACACAGCCAAAGTTAATTATGTTTTCTCAAACTTACTATCATATCTGAAAACCATTGAAGAACAACCTTGCTATCAAGAATTGCCTAAAGAGTTGCATATTTGAATATGAGCATGTGTGCTATACAGTGATTTACTCATTTTCATCAAAAGTCTCTGTGGTACCTTAAACTAACACAGGTGTATGTAATATACATAACACAACACACCATATATATATATATATATATATATATATATATATATATGTATATCTAAAGTTTATTTTTAAACTGCATATATATATATATATATATATATATATATATGCAGTTTAAAAATAAACTTTAGACTAATGATATATTCATTTCTTTCAAACATTGTTTTGGACCACCAGAGCAAAAACTATTTTGTCATTACAAACCAGCCAGTTTGCCAGCATACCTGACATAATTGAAAATTATTGTCACCCTGAGTCTGATATAATTGCTGTATTCATTTTAAGTCATCTTAAATCATTTTACTATGCTGTATATTCATGATCTGGCTGATTTTCTATCTCAGATGATATACAATGAATAAGGTTTGTAACCAATTGCTATAATACCTTTCACTAAAAACTAGAGTCTATAAGTGGCCTAACCAACCTTCTGCCAACATCCACAGCTCACTGCTCATCTACCTATTCAAATACTTGGAGAAAATAGTAAAAAAACAAAATTGAGTCACACAATTATTATTGTCACATATGCAGTTTATCAAATGCCCCACCCCCTAATCTCTACTGTAAGAAAACCGGATTTCAAACTATCCCTCCAAGTTTTCTCAGAAGCTTCTCTATGACATCACAATGCTACATTATGGTATGAAATCAGTCAAACTGCTCATCACCCAAATACAAAGTACATTACAATTGAATTTTATAGAGTCACCCAAAGACAGTGTGTTCATGCCAAAATTAAAACTCATGTTAATTATGTATTAATATCAGTTGATCCAAATTGTCACCACTGTATCAGAGATGTGTTAAAACATTTAATTTGAATAGACTGATGCTGTTTTTGAGCAAAGTAACTACCTTTCCATATTTTTTTAAAGACACATCCATATCTATACACAGTAATATGCATGAATTCAAAATTTACTTGGGCCCAAAAATTAACCCTATGCAAATATTTGCCAAAAATCAACATTTGTGATTATATATCAATGACTTAAAACCACAGTGCTGCCAAAGTTGTCAATAATGTCATCTGTCATCACAGTGCTCAAACAGACCTACCCCTTCTTCATCACCAATCATTCCAAGCAACAAGTCATCAAGCAACATTTCAGCATTGATCAAGCTCAACAGCAATGAACAATCTGACACCCACAACACTGTTTCAACAATTTCCCCACCCAACAACAAATCCAGAATACATGCCAATGAATTACCTCCAAAGTTAAGCAAAACCTTTTTATATATAATTCTAACCAATGTGACATATCCCCTAATTTATCAATAATATCAAGCTCTGACACCATTACACAGTTTATTTTTACTGAAATGCTTCTACTTATAAATTTGATGCAATATCAATATGTCATTAAAACAAAACCTCAATGCAAATCATGGAAACAATTGCTCCAGGTTCACCACTCATAGCATCTCCAATAAAAGTAAAAGAAATTCCAGATGAATTAAGAATAATTATCAGCTGATAAATTCAAAAATCACTGATATTGACTACATACCCAAATTACTCAACTAGCTGACAATTTTCACCTGCCTATTAATAAATAACCTCAACAGTCTAACTGACTGATTCAACAAACTCACATTCCACTACTTAAACAACATCATAACATTATACCCTTTCCCCTCTGATTCAACTAAACAGTTAATTTCAATCATATGCAATCATCAAACAATCACTCTCATAGATAGTCCACAATAAAAATATATACTCTGTACCTCCACTTTAATCTATTATGTCCATAAACTTACTTAGACTTTATGAAGATGAAAATAAAATGACTAAATGTCTGTAGACTTAATTCACCAACAAAAGTATACCAGTTGCAAAAATGAATTGCTATCATCCAAACACATATCCTAAAATTTTTGAAAACAAAAAAATTACAATGAATTTTAGGTTGACCCCTTTGTTCACTTTTACAAACACAGTTTATGTGCTTACTTTAGTGAAACTTCAGTGCCAGCAGAAGGCTGTGGCATTTTCATCACCTCTGAATGCCCATTAGCATTAGTCATTATATTATACATTGATGCTGATGTTTTACTTGCTGCATTTTACTACCATAGAGCAACATTAAATATAGTTTTTGTCTATATACTTCTGGTCCTACAGCCATCATATACATTATCCAAATATCAACTTGATACTTACATACAGCCCCCATCCAAATACCTTAATGTGTAATGACTTCAATATAGATCAATCAACCTTTAATAATAAAAAGTTCCATTTCCCAAACTTTTCACTTAAATGCATAAAGGACTTTTTGCCACCCAATGTAGTCACTTTTCATAAAAATAGACATTTTCTCTTTATTTATGTATGCTTCTACTCTACCATGTTGCATCATCTAATATAACTTAACCATAACTTTATTTCATTCTTTGATTGTTCAGCCCAAATAATCATATCATCTCAACGAATTACATGTATTATTTATACAATTTATAAAACAGTCAACACAATTTTCTTTTCACCCACTATTTAGTACATATTTTTTGAAATGTGCATTATGTTAATCAAGTTACCACAAATTCCATAGACCAAATTCAAAGGTATCTTGATTTCATCATACACTATCATTTAATATATAAGTCTTGATACACCACTCCACTTTTTTCTTATCAGCTTTTAGAATTGACAAATGACTTACAGAGATAAGTCATCCCTACTAAATCTAATCACCAAATTTTCCAGCAGTTACACGAGTTCACCTAAACCTATCACCATATTTGTATCGAAGTAAAAAAACAACCTTATCATCAAAAAATAAGAATCTGCCTAACATATCAGCATATATGGATTAAATGGGATGTTATGAAACTTTAACATCATTTTTCCTTACATTTAAGTTTTCCTACTTATTAATTATGTTAAATTGTTTTTATTCATAATTGTATGTCAAGAAATAAATTGTTTTATATAAAATGTTATGATACTGAAGCAAATATTGAAGAGAAAAGAATATATCTATCTTATATTGCTTAAAGTATTAGAAAGATGTCAGAATGCCAAGTATTATAATTATTATAAGTTACTATTGTTCAATAAGACTTAAGTCAGAATACAATACATTTTTTTAAAATGTAAACTATTATTAAATAATTTTTATTATGCAATTATGTAAAATATATATTAAAACAACTGTTAGCATTCTTTAGTAAGATAACAACAGCAACAAAATAATTAATAGATAAAAAATACAAAATCTATTTTTTATAAAAAAACATTTTTATTACAGTGCAACAGAGATGATTTCATATTATATTAAAAAATGAAATATTTTTTTTTAATAAACTTAAATAAAAGTTATTACTTTGTTTTAAAGGGAATACAATATTATTTATTGTCTTATTTCATTTTTATTAATTTGATTAATTAATAAGGATGGAATAAATTGACCTTTTTATTAATCTTCATCATTAAGATCATAATGTAACAATGTCCAATTCCCTTTTCAATGGCAAGGTTTCCTATTGGGACACCCATGCTCTAATCAATGGTAGCAGTCCCATCACTAAGACCAGACTTCAGCTAGGGATCAAGCAGCTTGCAGGGTTAACAAAGTTCTGGAAGCTGGAGGCGAAATTAGTAGACTTTATAATTAAAGTTAACCTTGAGGCCCTACCAACGGCTGCATTCCTCCACCACAAGCGGAGGTATAAAATGGATCCGATATGTCATCTGTGCAAAAAAACTGATGAAACAATTTTCCACATTATTCAGGAATGTGAGACCTGGAATAAACTATGCTACCTGACCTTGCAAAAGACCACAGATAAAGACTGGGCCTGGGTGGATATGGTGAAAGCTTTTAAAAAGGGCTCCTTTGGCAGTGTTAGATTGGCAACTTATGTTAACTTTGTCATCTGGTTGGCATGAAATAATGTAACTTTTGAAAAGGGTATTGATTACAATACTGAGGTATTATACTTCAAATTGTTAAATGACACCAAGGACCATGACAAGAGGACATGCCAGCCATGGCTAACCGATCAGACTTGAAACCAGATCAAACTAGGGCCATGCCTTGCCTAGTGTAGTGCTTACCTTACATAATAAATAAATCGATATATTAGTAATTAGAAATTATAACAGCCCAAAGAGCACTAACATATCATGATGATAAATCCTAGGAAATGAAGGTAGTTAAGCCTGAACAAATTAATAAAAAATTAGGAATAGATAGAAGGGAAAGTGACTGCTTTACAAGTGGTATGCCATGCAAACCAAGAAATAAGCATATATACCTATAAAGCCATTTATAACAGAACTGGGAGAGCTTTAATGGTGAAATAGACTTGTATGGTTGGACAATCCAAACACCTTCTCATTTATAACAGTACTGGGAATGCTCAAATGGTGAAATAGACTTGTACAATTAGACAATCCAAGGACAATATTCCCACTGCAACTGAAGTGGTTGCCATGTTTCTTCCAAGCTATGGCCCCAAATAATAATGAGACATGAATAGAAGTGTTCTGAAAGTGTAACATTGCTGTTAATATAACAACATTTTTGTCTCCAAATAACTAATGGAGAAATGGACATGTATAATTGGACAGTTTGAACAATAATTTCAGCTTAAGAAGTTGGGTTTATGTGTGTAAGTCTGGAAGGGCAGGTGAATTTTGTGTCACTGCACTTCTGGAACTATTAATATCCCACTCACATATCCATACATTTATACTTGAATGTTCAAAATCATATGCATTGAATCAAGTGTATGGGTGTGGATGCGCTTGACACGCACCAACACTCCCTAAATTTCTTTGTAATGATTCTTGTTGATTGCATTGTAAAACTTATGCCTCTTGAATCATATTGAGGCACAAATAAAGACATTTGAAAGTAAGATCATTTAAAAAAAAAAAAAACGTAGAATAAAGTTACATAATTTTGCTAATTAGTTATTTGACTCAATTGACATTTTCTTTTAAAGGGGTCAATATTTTTATGGGCATAGATTAATTGATGAGATCTGTCAAGAAAGAGATAAAAGATGGAGATTGTCAGTATACAGGGTTTTTTTCATCTTCTGACTGGGCACTATAATCTTTTCAGCTTTAAAGAACAGTAATAATTTTCTTTAATTATTTTTTATCTGTTCATTTATGCAAATTTTGTATTTTGTTGATGTGAACTGAATTGGTAGAAAATTTATAAGGCATTCTTGTTTTTATTGCTGAATTCAATTTGAACTCTCTTTCTTAACTATTAATATCATGCTTTGAAAGAATAATCAGCTTATGATGACCCAATTTCTTTAATTATGCTTTGAAGTAAATTATGAAAGAAAGTGGGTGATATTTTCTTTTATATTAATTTATAAAACCATGCTGGACATTGAACTATTTTACTTCTTGCTACTGTGTTTCACCTTTAAGAGAAATAAATTAAAGTTTAAATAAGGCTGTTAAAAATTTGATTTGAAGATAAACAGTTATATATTAATTATTATTGTCAGTTATTAATGTTTAAAATGCTGAATTTACATTACCTTTAATGAATATTTTGAAATATTTACTCAATAATAAATTTGCAAGTAATAAATAACCTGTCATCTTTGATAAAGAAATTTTACATTACCCTTTGCTTTCTCTGTATTTTACTGAGAAATTGATAATACTTAGGGGAAATTGAACTAAAGAAATTTTTTAAAAAGCTTTATAGAGGAAATACAGTTTGCAGATATAACAACAATGGACACTTGATAAATGTTTTGTACTAAATTGTGAACTGTCAAACTTAATTGTAATTTTTAAAAAAATACTGAAAATAATAGATCTATGTGAATTTTTAAAAAAACAAGAATGGCTTTTAAAATGTGCATTGCTTTAAAAAGAAAAGAAATAATTGCTTATTTCCAATGGAACAGCAGACACAAAAATTCAACAGATAACTTGCTTAATTATTATTATGAGCTATTACATGAAACTTTTCAAACAAGCTAGTGTACATTTAACTAATTGTTGTTTTTTTTTTTTTAAAATGGATTCAACATTTCTTATTTAGAATAAGACTTTGTTTAAGGTTTTATTATTTATTGCTTACTTATGGAAAGTCATATTTGCTTTTATTTTCTATTAAAGAAAATATATTTGATTGATATGGATGATAATTCAATGGATAATTCACTGAGAGAGGACATCACATCCTCAACAAACTGCTCACTACAGAAAGGAGTTCTACTAAAGAACTAAGGTGTTATATATATATATATGTAATGATCCGGAGATTGCTAGACTTACGTAAACTGCACTACAGGGCGCCATCTAGGCATTTGAACCTAGAAAAATTTATAAAGTAGGCAGATACGTAAGTCAACAAAAAAAAAAATTTGTTCTTAAATTTTGATTCCGGTCGTTAGCCCAAGTCACTAGCTCAGTGAGTAGCAGAGATAATAAAATATAACTTAATTTTATATCTTAAATATAAAAGAATAAAAGCCACTGCCAGAAATTAACACATAAAATATTTATTTACGCACATATAAAATCATTCTAAACTCGAGGAATAGGTTTAACATTTTTAGATTTTTATATTCTTATTACTCTTTAATTTTACATTTATATAAATTTCAATGATTTTAATTTTCTTTTTATTTAGATTGTCAAGTATGAATAGACTACATAGATCTGCATTTGAAAATAAAACATTCTATCCCTATTTAACCCTAGGCTAAAATTCGCAGTCAAACTGGCATCAATCCATCCGATACATTTATGTATTCAATGTAGCATGAAAATACAACAGCACAAAGATATTATACTGTCAGGAATGGACATCTTAACAATATAGTTTAAGAAAACATTGACTCTTGTCTAATACAGGAATATGACGTCTGTATAGCAAGAAGAACAATAAAATAAAAACTCCATAGGAAGGGACCGCGATCCTTTTTGCCGACTTACAATCCCATCCATAGGCAAAGGGTTGGTGTGGTGTATACAGCGATTCTGCATGTAGCGAAACTCATACTACATCTACTAATTACACAAATATATCCAATCCATTGACCCAATTCAACCACGACACAAATAACCTAAGATTACCCTCCCCTAATATAACTTTACAAATCTATATAGCCATTCACGCCTGACTTAAGTTTAACATTTAGATACGTTCGCACAAATGAGTTTAAAAATGTTGGGTATAGATCGATTACATAGATTCCACGGTCAAAAACATTTCAAAATAAACATAAACGATCAAAATACAAAATTATTAATACCGCCAATCGCAGAGGGAAACTTATAAGTAACCCAATAGTATTCACCATAAGATACTTGCATTGTCACCAATAACTTAAAAGACATCCGAATAAATACATTTTAGATACTCACCGTAAGGTATCATTATTTGTCGAATGTCTATATATTTTGATCAAATATGAAAACCAAAATATAATTAACCACAAACGAATCCATGCAAGCGTCTATAAACAACTTAAATTTCATGCATTTAAATAATCTTTACAATAAGAAAAAAAAATAATGGAAAAGATGTTTATCAATCGGAAAACATATAAAATTAAACATTATTAATTTGACTTAAAAACTTACAAAAGTCAGATAAGAGTCCGTTTTAACTTTTAAATTGGCTTGTTTATCAATTTATCAAACTTGACGAAAGTTCTTAATTGATTTTAATAATTGTTCATTTCACATAGTCCATGTTCCCGTTGGCAATTCCCATGGCGTCTCCATTGGAAGAAAATGTTCTGGAGGTAGCATTAGCTCGTTCCATTCTGGTATCACAGTCTTTTCATTTTATTTTATTTTTAAAAACAAACAAAAAAAAATGAGAGAGAACGGCAAGTGCGTCTTACCGTTGTCATCAAATCAAGTTGGAAAAACTCTCTCTGCCTAGAACTCAATATTTTTTTTCTTTTTATAGTCCTCCTATGGATTCCATGAACAAAAACGTCACTGTTCTGTTTTTTCGTTATGGTCCGGGCCTTTATTTGGCTTCCATTGGTCAAGCTAAAATCCCTTTCTTCTCTTATCTAACTTTCCATCTGACTTTTTAATTAAACAGCTTTTAGATAATTAATAAACAATCATCTCCATTTATAGATTACAGGAATTAATTAATACCTGTTTTTATTTTAACTTACGTTATTTTTTATTAAAATACTTTTATAAATCTTTTTTTTATAAAAAAATACATTCAAATACCTTTTTTTATTTATTAAAAAAAAATATTTTTAAAGTTTAGCATCTGTGCGAATATATATACGTATAACAAACGTTTTTAATTTTAGCGTTTAGTTTTTTTTTACTTTTATTTTTAATACACTTATTTTTATATGCGAACTTAAAAGTTTTTATTTTAAATTAATGTAACAACATATTTATATATCGTTACAATATATATATATATATATATCAATGTATTTTTATTATTAAATTATTTCTTAATGAGTTTATAATAGTATAGGTATTCCTACAATTTGCAAGGTGATATCCATAAATTTTATATGTGTTGGTTTAAGTTAAATTTTATAATGCACTTTATTCAAGTAGAGACATTTATCTCTTAACATTTTAATAGTGTTTATGAGTGTTTTACTTACTTTTAGGTAAACAGCCAATATATGTTTATTAGAAGTTCAATATTTTCATAATTATTATATAATAATTTATGGTTAAATTTAATATAACTGAATATTTAATAGTTATATATTTAATAATATTTCATTTTCTATCATGTCTACTTTATCTTTATGAATTTTTATTCTGTTCATTGCATGTGTGTGTATTCCTTATTTAATGTATAATTTTTATTGTGCTATTTTAAATATTTTACAGTCATTAGACTGACAGTAAACTTATTGGTTTCAGCCATTGTTTAATGATTCTAATGTTTAGTGTGAATATTATGTTATCTAGTTAAGAATTAATTTTGTTATTTTGCCATCATTAGTTTAGGATTTATGCCTCTGAGCATTATATTTTATTAGATGTTGCTTTGCTAATTGTGCTTTAGTGGATGGAATGTGTTATCCCCATTGCACACATTTTGTATTCCATGGGTGGATAGTGTTTAAATTCTAAGATTACTTTCATATGTAACATGAGAATATCCTTTAATTGTGTGGATTATGTTTTTCCCTATGTTTTGAGATTTTGTCCACACACGTATTTTGTGTAATATTTAGATATTGAAATCCACAAGTATTTTATTAATGTTGTTTTGTTCTCAGAATCCTGTCTTGTTTAATTTAACCCTCATGATGTTGCTACATATTTTCCACCATTGAAGGTGAAGTAATTTGTGCTTTTCAAAAAATAATATGGTAGATGTTGAAGTACTTAATTCTTCAAGGTGGACATTGTATTATTTGTAGTACTTTTGTTAAGTGAAACAATGTCTGTATTGTGCTTCTGTGTTTTTTTCAGTTGTTCACAAGCAAATCAAAAATGTATTAGTAATTTTAAATGATTATTTTTGGTACATAGCTTAATAGGAAATGCACATACACACGTCATTTTTCTCACCATCTGGAAGTAACCCCCCAATGAATTAGTAAGTTATTTTAAAGTTAAATATTTCATTAATATGTGGATATAAACCAAATATATCATATGTGTGCATATGACTTCTGACAAATGTTCCATATATTTTATTTATTTTAAAAAAAGAAACAATGCTAGATAATAATTATCTTATTTGTCTGGATATGATAATCATCATTGTCATACAAGTGTGCTAGTTCCAACTCAGTCATAGAATAGTTCCGATTAAAGTTATTTTAATCTGGAATGTGTTAATATTGCTAAGAAATGTATTATGAGTTGTTACCTGATAAAGGATATATATGTCATAGATTGTATTGCTTAGCCTATAATTTAAGCTATTTTCATTAAATGTTTATTTAATGGGATTATTTAGTTAGGACAGATTAAAAATAAATTAGCTTAATATTGAAACAATTTACCTCAACTAAATGTATTCATAATTACTCATCCAAATGTTTTATAACTCCAATAGGTAGTTTATTGATGAGGCAATTTTGTATTATCCATTGTGACATTCTACTAAATATTTAACATTGCCCATGTTTGGCAAATAACTTTCAATTTGACATTGTAAATAAATTTTATTTGTATTTAGTATGTTAATATATATATATATATATATATATATATATATATATATATTAACATACTAAATATTTATAGCCATATATATATATATATATATATCTATATATATATATTTAAAGGCAGAAAGGAGTTTTGCTATTAACTGAAAGGAGACCCTTTGATTCCTCTTGGAGGCCTTAAAGGAACCGAGCAGGGCAAATTCCTAATGTCCACTCCATACGTTCTTGTCGTTGCAGCTGTTATTACTATGAGATTATTCATATAGTATACGAACATGGATGGGCTGCTCACCAACACGCATTAGCCAGCGTGGTGAGTTTATTGGCTTTTTACCTCTGAGTTTAAGATCAAGAAACACCATGGTCTTTCTTCTCAGTGCCTGATAAGGCAGAATGAATGTTTGTGTAAATGATAAATATTTTCCCAATACATACACACAATTATGACAGACAAAAATAAAGCATGGCCCTTATTCCCAGGAGGCTGTAAAGTCACCAACCAAGGCAGTGGTTGGTGGCCGAAGGCGGAGGGTGCTAAGAATCCCCTGATTGCAGACCCAGGCTGCCATTTGATGATGACTTTTTATTTAGGTACTTACAACTGCAGAACACTTTCAAGTGAAGGAAGATTGCAAGAATTAGAAGAAGAACTCTCTTATATTAAATGGGACATTATTGGACTTTGTGAAGTTATAAGAAAAGGTGAAGAGACAATTGATTTAAAAAGTGGACATATACTCTATTATAAAGGCACAAATATTGGAAATACAAGTGGAGTAGGATTCATTATGAATAAAAAGTGGAAGAACAATATTGTGGAGATTGATGGTGTGTTGGACAGAGTGGCAAGATTAGTTATACAACTTAATAGCAGATACCAAATGCAGATAATTCAGGTTTATGCCCCAAAAAGTTCTCATAGTGATGAAGTAGTAGAAGATTTTTATATGGATGTACAAAAGGCTTTCAATCAGAGTAAACACCATTTTAAAATTGTTATGGGAGACTTTAATGCTAGAATTGGTAAAAAAATTAAAGATGAAAGTGCTGTGGGTATTTTTGGTTATGGTAATAGAAATGAGAGAGGACATAGACTTGTGGAGTTTGCAGAAAAAGAAAAACTTTATATTATGAATTCTTTTTTTTGAGAAAAATGTTAAAAGGAAATGGACATGGAAGCATCCAAATGAAGGTACAGCAGAATTGGATTATATTTTGACTAACAGGAAATACATATTTCAAGATTGTAATGTTCTTAATAAATTTAACACAGGAAGTGATCATCGATTAGTAAGGTGTAAGATATGTGTTAATGTAAAACTAGAGAGACAAAAATTATTAAGAAAAACAATATTTACAGTTGATATTCCTAATCTTCAGAAACATTCTAATGAATTTAAATAAGAACTTACAAATCGGTTTCAAGTATTAGTAGATTTTGAACATGATTCAGATTTGAATGAAATTAATATGAAAATAACTGATACACTTTTGAAAACTGCAACAAAGATAGCTGGTAGAAAGAAACAGCAATTGACCAATAAAATTTTTACTGAGACTAGAGAATTTATGAAGTAAAGAAGGAATATGAAGATATACAAAAATGATGCATTAAAAAGAATTGAATATCTCTAATTTTGTAAAATGGTGCAGAAAAGAGTTGAAAATGATATAAGAAAGTATAACTGTGAACTAGCAAGGAAAGCTGTAGAAAAAAATAAAAGTCTTAAGAATGTAAAACAACATTTTGGTATTGGTAAAAAATTTATATCTGCAATAAGAAAAAAAGATGGAATTATTACTAAAAGGAGAGATGACATCATGAAATTGGTAGAAGATTTTTATCAAGAATTATATAGTAATAAAAAACAAGTACCTCCTAAATCTATTACATCTTCCAAATTGCCCAGAATTTTAAATGAAGAAGTGAGACATGCAATTAAATGTATGAAGAAAGGAAAGGCTCCAGGTAATGATGGCATTATAATTGATATATTAAAAGAAGCAGGTGAAGAAATAGAAAAAAAATTAGCAAAGTTATATATCAAATGTCTAAATGATAAAGATGTACCAGATGATTGGAAGAATGCAGTAATAATATTAATATTTAAAAAAGGTAATAACGAAGATATTAGGTATTACAGATCTATCAGCCTTTTATCAGTTTTATATAAAATTTTTACCAAGATAATTACTACTCATCTACAGAGAACATTGGATTTCCACCAACCAAGAGAACAAGCCAGATTTAAAAGTGGTTTTAGTACAGTAGATCATAACCAGGTATTGAGAGAAGTTATAGAAAGGACAAATGAATATGAGTTGCCATTATGCTTAGGATTTGTAGATTATGAAAAGGCATTTGATTCTATAAACATTTCTTCAGTGATTAAAGCATTAGATCATAAAGGTATAGATCCAGGATATTGTCATATTTTAAAGAATATTTATAAAAATGCAACAGCAACAATTAGATTACATAATGACACTGGGAAAGTCAACATTGAGAAAGGTGTAAGACAAGGTGACTCCATATCTCCAAAACTTTTTACACCAGTGCTGCATGAAGTATTTTGTGGATTAAAATGGGAAACTAAAGGACTGAAAGTAAATGGTGATTATTTAAATCATTTAGATTTCGCAGATGATGTAGTTGTTTTTGAAAATAATGCTTTAGATCTGCAGGAAATGTTTCAAGAATTATCAGATGAAAGTAGGAAAGTAGGACTAAAGATAAATGTTAAAAAGACTAAAGTAATGTTTAATTGATTTGCTCAAAATATGAAAATGTAGGTTGATTATGATGAATTAGAAGAAGTTAACAGTTACAAATACCTTGGTCAGATTATTAATACAGATGGAAACATAATGGAGGAAATTAATCATAGAATTAAACTTGGTTGGAGTGCTTTTGGTAGAAATATCTTGATACTAATAGGAAATATGCCTATGTGTTTGAAAAGAAAGGTTTTTAACAAATGTGTTTTACCAGTTCTTACTTATGGATCTGAGACTTGGACACTTAATAGAAGAGCAATTCAGAGACTTCAGACCACTCAAAGAAGTATGGAGAGATGTATGTTGGGAGTAACAAGAAGAGATCATAAACGCAATGTATTGGTAAGAGAACAAACAGGTGTTACTGACCTCATTGAAAAAATTAAAAGATTGAAGTGGAGTTGGGCTGGACATATTGTTAGAAGAGATGAAAATAGATGGACACTTGAAATTTTAAACTGGATTCCAAGAGATTGTAAAAAATCCAGAAAGAGACCACATGTGAGATGGATGGATGAAATATGAAAGTGTGCAGGGGTGATGTGGAGAAGAGAAGCTAAAGATCGGAGAAGATGGATTGAACTTGGAGAGACCTTCATCCTGCAGTGGATTGATAATGGTTGATAATGATTATATATATATATATATATATATATATATATATATATATATATATATATATATATATATATATATATATATATATATATATTATAATTTAAATCTAGTTTGTCTTTATCTATATGATTTTTTGTGTCCTGAATTTTTAATTATAACAGGAATTTTGGTGAATCAAATAATCAATTCTCATGCAGATCCAAAATCTTTATATTTTAAAATGTCCATAAGTGTTTCAATTCCAAAGATGGGAATGTAATTGTAAGAAATGAATGTTTATTTAATCTTGCTTAAGATTACTTAATTCATTATCCAGACTGCACATTAATTTATTTATCTTATTAATAAAAAATTCCATAATTAATCTTAATTAATTTGAATGTGTTGTTTATGCGGAAGTAGAAAGACATAAAAGCTATCCTTTATTTTTATTATTTTTGAGTGACATCCTGTGTAAAAGACTATGGTTTTTTTAAATTTTATATATTTTTGTTTATGTAATCATTAATCACATTAAACACTTATTTACGTGATTATTATTATTATTATTATTATTATTATTATTATTATTATTATTATTATTATTATTATTATTATTATTATTATTATTATTATTATTATTATTATTATTATTATTATTATTATTGTAATATAATAGGATACATTAGCTTATAAACGAAGTGTTTGTCTCCTACAGTCTTCCAGGCCAGTCATTTTTTTCAACACATTACATCAGTATACTTTACAAAGTTGACAACAAAAACCCTGAGATCATTATTTATTATTTTATTAATTATTAATTCATTCATTAGTATCATAATTTGGGTGGTAGCAAAAAAAATTCATTACTTTTTATTATACTATGCGAAAGGTATATTGCATTTCACTCTACAAGAGTAGAGTATATCAGATCTAATCAATAAATAATTATTTGGTGATAAATATTTGCTAAATAAAAGATTAAATAAAAGTCATAAAGATTCTATTACATCTTACTTTAAGTGTAAAATATTTATTCCTCAGAGAATGTATTTTGATAAAGGTAAATGTATGTTTTTAAAAAAAATGTGGCATAGTAATGGGTGAAGTTATTCCTTTACCTAGTAGTAATATATAAAGAGCCTGCTAATAGCTCTAAACAAGCTTATTTATTTTATTTTTTTATGATAAATGCTACAAGAGAAAATACTTGAAGCCTTTATCTATGATGGTCCCCATCCCCAGACCGGTTTCAAGCTTATGTCTCTCATCAGTGAGGAGCTAGGACATAAAAAGTGAAAGATAACTAAGTGACCAATGAGTTTAGCTGAATGTATTATTAGTCTCATTATAATATTAGAAGTTTTTCTAATTCTTTTTATTTGGGTTAGAATTTGCCACCCAACTTTAGGGGCTGGTATTAACTAATCCTCTCCCACCTTATCTCTTTTTACCTGATTAGAATTTATATATATATATATATATATATATATATATATATATATCATATATAGATATATTGAGATATATATATATATATATATATATATATATATATATATATAAATTCTCAATATTTCTTTGAAAATCAGTTCACAAAATGAAACTAAAATTGTCAAAAAATAGGAGAACTAAGATGATCATAATAGCAAACAATATATTTAATCAGCAATGCAGAGAAAAAGTAATGTGTATTTATTTCTCTTTTGGCTTTTGAAATGAACTCTTATTATTTATCATATTATATTTGCAAAACAAATTTCAGTATATATTCAGAGTTAGAATGTGATGATTATCAGCATGGGCTAATTTTATTATTAGATTTACATTTGGACAGTTAGAGAGTTAACACTTTCATTATTGAGTTTAACTAAATATTTATTTTTAAATATTTAATAATTAAAATTAAATATCTTTGGTTAATACAACCAATAAATCAAAAATAAATTCATGATATGGATTCTCACACAGACATGGACATAGGAAATTACATTTTTTTGTAAATCAATTTTATCCTGATATTTACCTTATATTTCTTTAAACAAATGAATATTATTTAAATTTATTAATAAGCTTTAAGTAGAGATACCTTTTTTAAAACTTACTAAATAAAAGAACTTAACTAGGTCATTTCTTCCAATACAGATAATTAAATAATTGCATTTTAATACTCATAAATTATCTGTTAATATTTTTAAACTTTAACTATAAAATCAATTCTGTTTAGCTTTCTTTCTTTTGAAGTATACATCAATTACATAGTAACTTTTAACCTAATGCACAGATCTTTTAACACTAAAATTATATCTTTATAACACCTTTTAAGTTATTAAATATTATTTATTTGATATGAATATTGCACCAAACAAAGTAGAATATTAATGCATAAGAGTTAGATAACATCTCTCTTTATTTATTATTTCTATTTTTTTAAAAAATAGAATAGTTTAAATTCTTAAGCTGAAGTACTCCATGAAGATAATATGCAATAGTACAGTGTTACAATATATATTTATATCATATTATTATTACTATTTGTGGGATATTCCGTGTAGTGAAAAAGCTAAATGCTGACGTTTTAGTACTTGATATTGTACTGAAATGTCAGCATTTAGCTTTTTCACTACACAGAATATCCCACAAATAGTAATAATAATATGACATCTTTTATCCGTGAAAATATTATAATTAACATATATATATATGCACACTATTGATTTTGATGAAGCTAAGATTGTCTTCTTTGAGAGAAATGAAATGAAAAAAAGAAATAAAAAATCTTTATTATTGAAAATTTATTATTCTGAAGCAATTAATTTATTTAAGCATTCTTTTAATATTAAGGGTGGATGGGAAGTGAATGGATTTGTGGGTAATGTTTAATATTATATATATATATATATATATATATATATATATATATATATATATATATATATATATATATATATATATATATATATATATATATAAGAAAATAATTGTACCTATATTGATATAGGCACATATAATTTTATCTAAAATTATATAATTAAAATAATCTTTCATAAAAGAAAAACATAAAATTAAATGTTGAAGAGTTTATTGCAGCTTGTTTTCGAAAAGATAAGAATTAAATAGTTTTCTAGCATTAGTTTTTGAAATAAAAAACCTACAATTAATTAATCAAAAGGGGGGAGGGGGAGTCTTGGTTTGAGAAATGAAACTAAGGGTCATAAAAGGAAGTAAAGAGTTTTTATTAGTATTCGTAAAAATATAATTTAAAAAAGTTAAAACATACAAATCTCTTTTCATGCAAGTTTAATTAAAGAAAAAATAATGTTAAAACTAAATAGTAAATTGTATTAAAAATATATATGTGTGTATATATGTGACATTTGTAAATAAATAAAATGTATGCGAAATAAAAGAAGATTATCATTAAAACCATGGCAATGGCTATTAATAAAATAAAACAATACGTTTTTGCATGGCTATTACTAATTAAGCAATCTTTTGAAACACGTTTATCAAATGATTATCAATTCGACAACAGATCTTTGCCGGGAATATTTCGACAACATGTTGCAGATATAAATAGACTCTTTTATCGGACAGTAATCAGTTCACAAAGTTATTGAGAGAGTGCAGTTCGGAAACTAATTGAGTCAGTTAAGAAACAAAATGCAGTGCTGAGAATATTTTAAAACGCACGTTCACCTCCAGCCCAGATGTCCGAGAAAACAGCAGATCTGCCCGTGAAATAATGTCAGCTTAACATCTTAGAAAATCTCCGTCAGTATCTAATTGTCTCTGATAGTAATAATCGTGAAAATCAGGAAACTCAGCAAGAAAACGACCCAGCTGGCTGGAAGCATACATACTGGAACCATTCATACTGGAAGAAACAACAAACAAGAAGAAAACAAAGTGTTAAATCTACGTTCAAAATTCTAGGTAAAACATTTGCTTATTTTTGTTTATATTGTAATAGCCATTGCATTTCATTAATTCGTGCAAATCCTCCAAGAGTCTAATTATATGAACTCGATATCATACATAAATGAACTATTGATATGTGTGTAATTAAATTTCAAATGCTATGTAGTCCTTTATTATCATTATTATGTGTGTGCATGAGTTAATATGTGCGTGATCATTATATCAATGTTTATTAGTTAAATTAGAGTGTTCTGTTATTAATTCTATAGGAATATTTAAACTATTTAGAAATGTTAATTTAAAATATGCGTGTGTTTAATTAGAATGTTTAAATTTAGTAAATAAATGTTAGTTAATAAATTATCTTTAAAATTAAACTTTATTTGTCGGTCAATTCTTTTTATCAATTCTTTTTAACAAATTCTTTTATTAATTCATTTAATCACTAATTAAGTATAATTTATTAGTGATTACAAACAACTGAGCTAGTCGTGGATTTAGGCGTTGAGTTAGTGGCCACTATTCAAAGTGCATTGTCTATTCTTTTAGTATTCTTTTAGAATAAGCAGTTGGCACCCGTGTTTATACACAAACAAAAAAGTGCTTTGAACTTTGTGTTGAACTCAACAGCCAAGAAGAAGCTATGTCCTGGAAATGTAATGCTAGTTATATACTTTATAGCTATCGTTTGGGCATACATACTCTCCGAGTATGTTCTTCTCTGCCTAAGAGGCCGGTACTTCGAATACACATATTCGAATTCGGTTCAATATATATATATATATATGAAAAACAAAAAAACACAAGTTAAAAACTTGCTAATGCTTGTATTTATGATAACAGATGGTGTTCTACCAAAAACACCATCAAGCGTAGTTTTCTGTTTACATAAATGTCAGAGTGAGCATTCTCCATCTGTAACTTTAATTCCACTTTCAGAACATGATTTCAAGCTATTTGCTATCGTCAGTGAAAGACACAATAGCAAATAGCTTGAAATCATGATCTGAAAGCGGAATTAAAGTTAGAGATAGTGAATGCTCACTCTGACGTTTATGTAAACAGAAAACTACGCTTGACGGTGTTTTTGGTAGAACATCATCTGTTATCATATGTATATATTGTGTAGTTTTTGTAGTTCTTTACACTTGAGAAGTCTGCTTGTAGCAGTGAAACCTTTGGTAGTGTTTTACTATTATTTTTATGCTGGTCTGGTTGAATTTTGGATTTGGGGTAGTTTTGATTATATATATATATATATATATATATATATATATATTCATTTTTTACAACTTATATATATATATATATATATATATATATATAAGTTGTAAAAAATGAATTTTTCATTTTTTAAAAAAGTAAAAATTACTGTAATACAAATAAAATTGGAAATTTTATTTCATTTATCTTTCTTAACATATATGTGTTAATTATGTTAAAATGATATTATGAAAAAATAGTTATTTTAATGTTCCAAGATATAAACAGTTGGGTTTCTCACTTTAAAAATGTCTAGTTTATGGTAGTATATTATTTGAAACTAGTCAGAGTATTATAATTGATAGATTAGCTTATAAAAAATGATGTGGATATAGTATTAATTTAATTTATGAAAGCAATTAATTATAGATTGGGAATAGTCAATTAAACCTATTATTATATTGAGGTAGATAATAATTGTAAAAGCATCATATTCTTGTTAATATCACATATGATATTTGAAGCTATTTATATGAAACTATTATATTTTTTAATCTAAATTACATGATAAAATAATTTTTTCAAATAACATTTGACTGAATTGATAACTAAAATTGCTTATTGATTGTGAGTTTTTATTTATTTTTGCTCCAAGAAAATAAGGCAATTGTAATTATATAATGTCATTGTAAAGTTATTAAGTAGAAGGGATTATAAATGATAATTAAAACATCGTTTAATAATTTTTCTGTAGTATTAAAAATGTTTTCTGATAGTATACGTTATGAAGATATATATAAGTCTTTAGAAATAAAAGAGTTATGCTCTCATTACAAATACCTATAAACATATTTTATATTATGTAAATCCCCGTAAACTATACTATCACCACAGGCAAGCATAAACGGACTTCACATGATGTTAATCCCTAATGAAAATTATATATTATAACCCATCAGTATTTATGATATTGATAAATGTCAAATATCATGGATATTTTATCTGTATTATAACTATCATATTGTTGTTCAATGCTATAAATATATGATTGTTATCATCAATATATGTGTAATGTACTAACATTACTATCTTAACACAATTTTCTGACTGATATGTTCATATTCTATTTTCATCTTCACACTATATTTATTGCGGTTGTCATCTGATCGTTCGTGTCAGCCACCAGAGGCGCGATTTCTAGCTAAATTTCTAGAAATATGCCATTTCCGTGGCCGCACCCAAGCCTTTAAGCATTCTTTGTAAAAGAAATCCTAGAAAGATTGTTAACTCGGAGTTAAGTCTACTTTCTACACTAAAAGGTAGAGTATTAACTCGGAAGTTAAGTCTCCTTCCTACGATAAAATCTAGAAAGAGTGTTAACTCGGCTTAGTGGCTAATGGTGTGGATTTTTCCAATGCTAAAAGCAGAGGAAAATTCCATAGTTGTTTGTGTCACACACTATATCGTAATGCTGCGTTATGTATTTGATGTAACAATATCGTACTAGGGTGTTTATTTTGATCGTGTCACAATTATTTAAATTTTCATCGGTGCCTTGTTTTTTTTAAGACCAATCGATGTACTGTTACATTTTATCAATTTTAACAGTATTGTGATTGTTCCTCATAAATTTGTATTCTTCCTAAATTTTCGATTAGGGTGGAATAGCGTAAAAATTTAAAAATCACGCTTTGAGTCACGTTTTAGTGAGAAATTTTCCGAGACAAAAAGTACGGCTAATTCCCACAACAGAAAACTTGGAAAAGATGGGAATTGCCAGACATGGGCCAGCGCTGGAATATTTCTACAGCAGAAAAAAACATCCTGCTGCTGAAAGAAAAGATTGGATTGTGCGGCAAATATATGCAGATTTGAGGTCCGAAAACATCTGCCGATGGAAAGGTTCACTTCGTAAAGGCAAGCTTGTTTGAGGGATTCTAAATGACCTTCGTCAAATGTCAAAAATAAAAGAAGTAACTTCAATTTTTATTTAAACGTACATCCCTTCTTCTCCCGATAATTGTTGGCGTTGACAATCAAATGTAAAATAAAAGAAGTAACTAAAATTTTTATTTAAACGTAACCCCAAAAACCCCTCTTCTCCCAATAATTGTTGTTGTCGGCAATCAAACGGTCAAATAAAAGGAACGTCAATTATTCTTTAATCGTATAGAAAAAAACAAAAAAAACCCTCCCACTAATTGTCCTGGCCAATCAAATGTAAACCAATCGAAGTAAGACAGTAAATTATTAGTTAAACATAACCCAAATTACTATTCGAACATACACCGAAAAAGACTCGCTCTTGTCAATCAAAATTAAAGAAACCTAGACTATTATTGTCCCATTGTCAAATCGAATATTATTTGGGATAACCCAAATAATTTATAAACGAAAAAAAAAAAAGAAAGTCAAATCGGTTTTCAATCAAATGGTAACCGATAAAAGTAACTTAAATTTTGATTTAAACATACACACGAACAAAAACAAAACACAAAACTCTCTCTCCCAATAATTGTTGTCGCCAATCACCAAAAAACACCCACCCCTCTCACTAATTATTGTCAGCAATCAAATGTACACCACTACTAAAAGTAACGTAAACTACTATTCTTTAAACAGTTACACTCCTTCTCCCAATAATTGTTGTCTACAATTGTACACACAAAAAAACACCCTTCCCAGTAATTAATGTTGGGAATCAAATGTAAACCGATCAAAGTAAGACCGCAACTTATTATTTAAACGTAACCCAAATTACTTTTTGAATCTACACCAAAAAAAACACCCGCTCTTGTCAATAAAAATTAAACAAACAACAACTATTATCGTCCCATTGTCAAAAATATTTATTTGTAGAACCAAAACCATAATTTATAAACGAAAGGAAGTCCAATCGGTCATCCATCAAATGTAAACCGATAAAAGTAAAGGTTTTAAATTTTATTTAAACATAAACACACGCGCGCGAAAAAAAAAAACACTTCTCCCAATAATTTTTTCGGCAATCAAATGTAAACCTATCAAAGTAACGTAAATTATTATTTAAAGATCCATCATAAAATCCCGTTCTCTCTTGAATTTTGTCAATCCAATTTTACAAAAACAGTAATATTATTTTTTTTTAAAAAAAACCACAAATTACTATTTGAACACACACCAAAAAAGACCCTTTGGTAAAAAAAAAAAAAAAAACTATTATTATCCCATCGTCAAAAATATTATTTGGGAAAAATAATTCAGAAACGAAAAAAAGTAAACTTTGTAAACAAACCAAAAAAAAAGTCAATATTAATAGAGAATCGCTATCCCGGGAACTATATATTAATGTGTTTTTCAGTTAGAAATCGTGCCTCTGGCGGCTAACATGAAGGATCAGATGACAACCTTTATTGCTTGAGAGAGATGAAGTATTGTGCCAAACAAATTATGTTTTACCATATGTATTGAATATGATGTCCTTTTTTCATTATATTTCTGGACCGAATATAGTAATGAGAAAGAACACAGATCATGTTGAATATAATTATAGCCACACACATATAATTTCATATCGCTTGTTTGACTTTTTTTTACCTTATTTTGTCAAGAGAAATATCAATTTCAATATCAATAATAAACAATTATAAATAATTAAATAATGCCACAAGAATAATGCATATTTAGGACAAAGGGATATTTATAATAGGAAGGGTTTTTTAGTGCTATTATTATTTTCATTATCATCATCAAAGTTATTATTACTGTAGTTGTTTTTATTTTTCAAAAGGGAATATTATTCAGACTACAGAAAGCATTAAACTGAGGTACTTTTGTAGACAAATAATTACATCATTGATCACATGGATATTTATACAGGTTTGAATATATATGACTATATAGATTAGTAGAGTTTTACACATATAAATAGAGCAAGGAATTTGATTGTTTAAATAGGTTTTAAAAATAATAAACTTTGTTTAACCAAAGCAATGGAATATCTATTAGTTCTTAAGCACTTACTTTTCATAATCAACAAAAATATAATATTAAAATAATTTATTTTAATTATATATATATATAATATGATGATTGCACATACTGCGGTCACACATATAGATATTTAGCATTTAAAGAATGTTAAATATTGTGCTTGGGTTATAAAAAAAGTGAGTTTAAAAAAATTACAAAACAAAGAAATGTTTAAGTAAAAAAGAGAGGGAATTAGAATCGAAACGATTCTTATCTTTTACCCTTCAAAGTTCAAATTTTAGAAAGAATAAAAATATTAAGGTTAAAAATATTGATATCAAGTGTTTAGTGTAAGATTAAAAAAAAAAGAGAGAATGGAAATATAAATAAAATAGAAACTTAATAATGTAAAAGAAAGCGGTAGTTGGGGAGTTTAATAAAATATAAGTAACATTTAGAATGCAACAAAAAGATAAAGATCTGGTCTTAAAATTACACATTTTGATGAAAATGAAATGCGTATGTGAATGTATGAATAAAGAGAGTACGGTTTATTTCATGTCAAAATGAAATAATTTTATTAAAGAAAATGATTGAAAAATAAATGTAAAATATTATATTATAAAATTGTATCAAATTGAAAGTAATTTTGTATAAGTTGCTGAAAGCATTTTTAAAGTAAAAAGGTGTGAAATGAAAAACCCAGCATGAGATCAAGATAAGGAAAAAAATTGAAAAATAAAGGACATTAATTAATTAATTGAAAAACAGTTTTGGTCGAGATTTCAGTGAGGACACTGATCTGATAAGAAGGAGAGAAATATAATAGAAAGCAGACATGAAAAGTTAAATTTTGGGAACATGAAAACAAACTATAACATAAGGGAAGCTTCGAGGATGTGTGGCTAAGGGTCAGTCGCGATCGCCGGTAAATCCAGACTTCCGTGCTCTAATGATTCGCATCTCGATGTAACAACTGCCAACGTAGCACCTGCCGAAAGGTTCGTTTTTGCCTTGCCTTGATGCCCACCATACAGAGGAGTTCCAACAATCAAATCTAACCAGGAGTGACCGTTCCCTACTAAAGAAGTGGAAAAATTCCACGGGATGGTCAGCAAGACACCAAGTTTATTCGAAGACTTTACAACCTAGGTAATTATGAACAAGATATTTTATATAACTTATGTGCACATACCGTTAAATTTAATGCAATTGCCAATCCCACATATAAAAGATAGACCGGAATCACTATAAAGGGATAATTTATTTCAAAGATTACACTCTATTGTATTTTATTTATTTTTTTTGTAGTATTATAGCATAATCTGTTTTTTTTTATATTGAGTGTTTATAATTTAGAGTGTTTCTTTTATTATAATTTATTGTATTAAATATCTTTTATTTATGTAAAATCTGTTTCGTCTCTTTCTTCACCACTTCCAAAAAATAATATAATCTTAGGGTTGGGAATAATTATTATGCATTTGAGTACTTAATTAACACATGAAGCTAGTGGTGCAGTATTTGATCCCATTAAATTCATAATTATCCAAGCACTGTAACTCTGTTAAATCTTACAGCAGTCGGGAGAAAGTTGACCGTAAATATAACTTGGGGCTATACCCGTATAGCATACAAGTTCGGTCAAGTATGGATATAGACTTGTTTATGTCCGTATTTTCTCTCTGCTTGCAATAGCGGAAAGTGGACGATCTTGAATTATAAGAATTCCCCATTATATCTATATAAAAGGGAAGTTTAAGCCTTTCGATCGTCGGGTTTCCATTACATTTTGGGGACCAGAGTCCGGGATTTCTATTGCTGTGCAATTACTGATCACGTGTTGAATTAATGTTATAAGATAATGTAAATATTTTCTAAAATAATATATATATGTTTTTAAAATATATAAAATTCGCGTTGTAAATCAGAGTGGTTAGAAGCGAAGACGAATGGGATAATTTTTTTGCTTTATAATACTTCATATATGTGTTTCATCATCAAATGTTTACAAAGAAAAGAGGGGGGAAATTTTTATTAAGAAAGTTTTGAAATGCGTTGTAACGTATTTAATAAAAGACCAGAAGTATTTCAGTATAATCGCCAAGAACAAAAAATTGATTATCTCAAATAATTGTTGGTAATGAAATATAAATCGTTTCAGAAAAGAGAAAAAAAAGAATAAAACACAGTTTCATGAAAGTTTTAATGCTAAATAATAAAAAATAGTCGCATAGTCCAGTTAAGTTAAAAATAAAGAAATGTGTGTATGAATTCATAGTCGAAATAATAAAGTGTATTCAGCTATAATTATAGCAATCAAATATAGATTATCTAGATGTTTGTTGTAACGAAAATAAAGTAGTTAAGTTAAAAAGAATAAAACAGTTTTAGTAAGGTTTTAATCATAAATGCTAGATTCTAAAATATTCGCGTATCTCAGTTAAGTTGAAGTGAAGAAATATATATGTCGGACTCTAGAATAAACGCATGTATAAGCGAAATTGAAAAGATATGTGTGTGAATTTATAATAACGTATCCCAGTTAAGCTGAAAATAAAATATTTATAATGATAAATGATAAAAATGTTCGAGTGTATTTGTTGGGTTGAAGAAAATATACACGTATGATTTTAAATATTCGAGAAAAGAAAGTAATCAATAAATTCCAAAACGTAGTAAGTATAATGAAGTATATTAATTAAGTTGACGAAATATATGTGTATGATTTTAAAAATAATCGTGAGGATAACTTGATCAATAAATTGCTGATATAGCTTGTACAACGAAGTATACCTGTTAAATGGAAGGAAATATATCTCTATGATTTTAAAATAGTAAAGAGACAATATAAATTACAAACATAGTGTGTGTAACGAAGGAGGTTAGTCCGTTAAAAATATATATGTGTATGATTTTGTTTTAAAACAACCGTAACCTTAAAGTGATCAAAATTTATAAGTGGAATATTAGAAGTATATATCACAAGTGCGTACTATTGGAAATACAGTCAAATAGAAATGAGTTTATTTATATATATATCGTTAACAGAGGAATAAAGTATAATAGTTAAGTTAGATTTAAGAAATATATAAGAGCGTTCTTAATTGAAGTAGTTGAGTCAGAGTTGGATAAGTTGAAAAAAAAATATAAGACAATCATCAAGGTCGGGCAGGCAGTCAAACGAATCTAAGGCAGGCAAACAAGAGGGTGAACCAGAGTGCGGATGTTTGGGTTGGCTAGTGATCTAAATGCTAACTGACAAATAACAAATATATTAAAAGTTAATCAAAACGGAAAGCATAGAGTCAGTAGAAAGAAATTTTTTATATAAACTTATCCAGAAGGGTGCAATAATAATAATAGTAAATACAGAGTTCAAGAAAATTATATTATGCATACAAGGTCCCAAGCTAAAATGGACTTTCAAGAAAAGGAAGTAAAATAAGGAAATGAAGACGAGGAGATGAAAGTAAAAGGTAAAATAAACCATAGTGATATCATAGATATGCTAAGGCAAATGAGGGTTGAGCAACAGCAATTCATGAAAGAATACATGGACAGACAGGATAGAAGGATGGAAGAATGGCGGGTAAAGATAGAAATAGACAACCAGAAAAGAATTGCCGAAGCCATGAAAAAAATTAGAAATGATGTCATCCAGCAATCAGAGGCTAAGAACACAAGAAATGGATTTTACAGAGAAATTAAGTGGGATAAACAAAAGAGTATGGAGCTATGTATATATGATGAATTAAAAAGGGCCGAGAGTATAGGTAGAGAGTCAGCAGAGTTTGATCTGAGAGAAGACATAGGATGGCCAGAGAAGAGAATAAGAAAGTTAGACAAAGAAGAGGAAGTGGAAGTGATAAGAGTAGAAGATAGTAGGATACTGACAAGCATGCAGGGAAATATAATTCAGATAGTGAAGGTAGTAGAAAAGTTAGACTTAAAATTTGAACAGAGGATAAGTAAGTCAGCCAGTAACAGCACATATACCAGGATAGAATGCATCAAGTCAAGAGCCACTGGAGGATATACAGACAAGGGACATGCATATAGACCACCTCCAAAGGAACCACTTGAAATTAAAAATGGTTGGAATCCTAGTAAAGGATGATGGAAAGAAAACAGAAGAGATTTGACAGAGTGGAATCCAAGAGGACAGGAAGATAAACAATCTAGATGTAAGACTGAATGGAAGTCGCCATACAAATGGACACAGGATAGAGAACATAGGGATCAAAATCCACATCACAGAGGAGGCAGAGGTGATGTCAATAGAGAAAGACAACCACCAGATAAAACCTAAGTGTAATCACCAATAAAGGAAGGATTCACTGATACCAGATTGGAAATGGAATTGGATCAAGAGTAATGAAGAATGGACTTGAACATTGATCATGATAATATAAAGAAATGATGATCCTAAATGGCCAAACAGTACAAAGGATCCAAACGAAGACAAAGCAACATATGATAGATAGTAGTGTGAGATCGTAGATTGAGGCTGAAGGTGGGTAGGTTTAGATATTTGTAGATGGATCTTAGCAGTATATGGTGAACCTTCTCTGTTATGCATTCATGTATGTTCTGGGGTCACCAAATCTTATTATATGGAGAAGACAGGGACAGAAATCCCCTTCTCTTAATGACTCACTGGATTAAGATTTCCAGTTAGGTATTTGACAAATATCATGAGTCAATGGTTTAGAAACCATTCTATGGGGAAAGAACCCCGATATAAAAAAAATATGAGTTATCAGTAAAATATTCCGAGCTCATGGATGAGCTGGACAAGAAATATGCCAGCCTCCCAACCCACCTCAGTAATAGTGACCAGAGTTGTGACTCAGAGGGTTATCATTTGTAAAGTGTGAGTATGAACAGGTTTATTCGAGTCACAGAGATATCCTGTGGACTCAAACCTATATATACAAGTAGGAGGCAGAAATAAATTCATGTAATGTTATAGCAAGATTAAATTGGTTTAGTAATGCTGGTTGGGTCATCAGAGTAGGGATATAATTTGCCTGGTTGCCTCTCTAGGAATAATCTCATCACGAAAGTTATATTAAAAGTAAATAGATATAAAATGGTTCTAACAGTAGTTAGGAGCATTTAGCTTGAAGTGCAGTAAGGAGGGGAATGGTGTAATGTGATGATTGTACATACTGCGGTCACACATATAAATATTTAGCATTTAAAGAATGTTAAATATTGTGCTTGGGTTATAAAAAAGTTGAGTTTAAAAAAATTACAAAACAAAGAAATGTTTAAGTAAAAAAGAGAGGGAATTAGAATCAAAACGATTCTTATCTTTTACCCTTCAAAGTTCAAATTTTAGAAAGAATAAAAATATTAAGGTTAAAAATATCGATATCACGTGTTTAGTGTAAGATTAAAAAAAAATGAGAATGGAAATATGAATAAAATAGAAGCTTAATAATGTAAAAGAAAGCGGTAGTTGGGGAGTTTAATAAAATATAAGTAAAATTTAGAATGCAACAAAAAGATAAAGATATGGTCTTAAAATTACACATTTTGATGAAAATGAAATGCGTATGTGAATGTATGAATAAAGAGAGTACGGTTTATTTCATATCAAAATGAAATAATTTTATTAAAGAAAATGATTGAAAAATAAATGTAAAATATTATATAATAAAATTGTATCAAATTGAAAGTAATTTTGTATAAGTTGCTGAAAGTATTTTTAAAATAAAAAGGTGTGAAATGAAAAACCCAGCATGAGATCAAGATAAGGAAGGAATTTGAAAAATAAAGGACATTAATTAATTAATTGAAAAACAGTATTGGTCAAGACTTCAGTGAGAACACTGCTCTGATAGAAAGCAGACATGAAAAGTTAAATTTTGGGAAAATGAAAACAAACTATAACATAAGGGAAACTTTGAGGATGTGTGGCTAAGGGCCAGTTGCAATCGCCAGTCAATCCAGACTTCCGTGCTATAATGGTTCGCATCTCGATGTAACAACTGCCGACGTAGCGCCTGCCGAAGAGTTCGTTTTTGCCTTGCCTTGATGCCCACCATACGGAGAAGTTCCAACAATCAAATCTAACCGAGGAGCGACCGTTCCCTACTAAAGAAGTGGAAAAATTCCATGGAACAGTCAGCAAGATGCCAAGTTTATTCGAAGACTTTACAACCTAGATAATTATGAACAAGATATTTTATATAACTTATGTGCACATACCGTTAAATTTAATGCAATTTCCAATCCCACATATAATGAGATAGACTTTAATTAGACTCTTTTCAATATTTGGAATGACTATAAAGGGATAATTTATTTCAAAGATTACAATCATTTATATAAACTTCTATTGTATTTTATTTATTTTTTTGTAGTATTATAGCATAATCTGTTTTTTTTATATTGAGTGTTTATAATGTAGAGTGTTTCTTTTATTATAATTTATTGGATTAAATATCTTTTATTTATGTAAAATCTGTTTTGTCTCTTTCTTCGCCACTTCCAAAAAATAATATAATCTTAGGGTTGGGAATAATTATTATGCACTTGAGTACTTAATTAAGATGTGAAGCTAGTGGTGCAGTATTTGATCCCATTAAATTTATAATTATCCAAGTGCTGTAACTCTGTTAAATCTTATAGCAGTCAGGAGAAAGTTGACCAGGAAATATAACTTGGGGCTATACCCGTATAGCATACAAGTTCGGTCAAGTATGGATATAGACTCATTTATGTCCATATTTTCTCTCTGCTTGCAGTAGCGGAAAGTGGACGATCTTTTAAGAATTCCCCATTATATCTATATAAAAGGGATGTTTAAGCCTTTCGATCATCGGGTTTCTGTTACAATATATATATATATATATATATAAAGTAGTGTGAATACAGATAAGAATAATAAATGTTTATCAGCATTTTAGATCTTTTATTTATCATTCTCCAAAAAGATCAATACACTTAATAACCAACACTTAGAATAATCTTTCCACATTTAACAACAATCTCAAAAATTAATTTAAAATTTAGTTCAAAAATAGTTTTAATTAATTGATTATTAAAATAATATTGATCAAAAATAGTTTTAATTTCTTAAGTACTAAGATCATATAATTTTTTTTTATTAATAAGATATTATTTACAAATATTACCTTGTATACAAAATAATGTTTAGGTTACAAAAAAATATGTTCAAAAAGCTAAAATGTTAGCTAAGTTCTAAGTACTTTCAGATTTTTTTTAAAATTTCTATTGTGTGCATTTTGAATGTATACAACTTTTAATACTTTTTTATAATGTAAGAATTAAATTAATTAATTAATGTCAATTCATAAATGATAATTTAATAAAACACCCTTATATATATATATATATATATATATATATATATATATATATATATAGAGAGTATTTATATCTCAATATATATATATATATATATATATATATATATATTGTGACCATCTGAATGGGCACAAGGAATTGAGATGCTTTGTGTCTGCATTGAATAGTTATATTAAAAAAAATGAAATGGCCTTAGAATTTAAAATTTTTTTGCTGGAGATTGTTTGAAGCTTAGATATGGGTTGCTTATGCAGTTGATAGACCACTTTATAAGTATTCATTATTATTATTGTGGTTAGTGAAGTATTTAATGCCAGAGAGAGGGGTTGTTATTATAGGAATTGGTATATTTGGGCAGGAAAATGCAAAGTTATTTTATGTTAGTGTAATATTTGGTTGAATGGTTTCAAAATCCTTTATTCATTATGACTTATCCTTTTGTCAACAATTAATAGCCATTTCAATTATATTTAGTTAGGATAGTTTAATATTTAGGTTGCAGTACATGTGTATGCATGTATGACTCTGCGTCATTTTTATTTTTTAATAACAGCAAACAATAGTACATGTATAATAAAAACATTTAAATTACAGTAATTATCTTAAATAATTTAACAAATATATATTTCTTTCCAATGATTAATAGATAGTTGAATCAATAAATTATTTTACAAATTAAATAAATTATTAATCATTTTTGTTTAATAGTTAATTAATATTCATTTTTCTTTCAAGATTGTAAAAGCTATTTATTTTATATTTTGTCTTGATTTAATCAGAATGATTTTTTTTTTTTAGAAAATATTTTTTTTTTGAATATGTAATTAGCTTACATAGGAAAGAAGTGTGGGAGTAACCTTGTGAAGGGAAATGACCTTTTGCTAAAGAGAGCTATTTAACAAAGATTTCCAGTAGAAAATTTGCTTATTCTCTATGTTAATTGTAGTCAGTAAACAGTGGCTCATTATTGTGAAAATTAAAGTCAGTTGTTGAAGTCAAATTGATTTTAAAAAAGACTGTGGAGTAAAACTTTGAAAGGATCTTAAGAAATTTATTATGGAAAAAGTTATTTAGGATGCAATTCTAAATTTTAAAAAGATACATAGTTTATTTTGCTCTCCTTGATTTAAACATTTTGAATTAACACTTCATAACTATTGTTCTTTAAAAATGTATGTTGATAATGTCTAGTCTACATTACTTCATTTGATTGTCATTTTAAATAAGAATAAATTGCATGAATATTATTGTTGTATCATTAACCAACATGTGTCTTTTAATATATCTGGAAAATGCATGCAGAACTATTTTACAGAATATATTTTAATTTTTCACTATTTTCCGTGTTATGTTTTTGTGAGAATTAAACATAAAATTAAGGATATGCATATTTTGATAAATCATGCCATGTTTAAATACATCATAGAGAGATGACAGTATTTATTTGTCTAATATTTGTAGAAATAATATGTATTTTAAATGAAGGAAATAAATGTGAGCTATTTCAAATTAAGTATTTGCTTAAATTGAATGGAAGGATAAAAATGCGGGTAATTTTTGTTCTCTTCGATAAAGATGGAAAATAAAACAAAGTATTATTAATTGTGGAATTACTAACAAATCATGGTATCTTAATTGCCAGTATTTAAGAATAAACCAGGCATATATTGTCAAATGCTATTTAAGAAAACTACTAAAAATAATTGTGTACTAATTTAGAACTACAACGGAATGAGTGAGATAATTCCCATTCAACTGTAGTTAAAGTTGTCTTGTATTTTCGTCATAATAGAAGAGAAATTGATTGCCTATGTATGATATAGTAGCTCAAATAACTTTGTTATAAACATTGGAGATGCTAGGTCATATTTAAGTTATGATTACATTTTAAGTTATCCTGCAACAGTTTATTTTAATTTAAATTCAGTTTGGAATGTGTCCCATATTGTTTCATAAACCTGGAGCAGAGCTTCTCAAGTGGACTTTTATTTCAAGTTACAAAACTAATAACTTTTGTTTCTTTATTATTTTTTTTATTGCTTGTCATTATTAATGTATATTATAGATAAATTTGCTTACTTATTATTATGTTTTATTTATAATATGGGTTATTTTGACCTTCTAGATCGTCTCCAAATCGTATCCAAATGAGGAAAATGCTGGTAAAAATTGATTTTGTAAAAATATGTCTTATTGTTCTTTTACGAAGGTAAAATAAATAAATATTTTTTTAAATATATTATTAGAGAGGTATATATTTATTTTGTATACTTTATTATCTCAAAGTGAGAATTTTGTTCTTTTTTTAAATCAACGAACGTATAATAGAAATAGTTTGTTAGATATGAAAGAAAGTTCGTTCACAATAATTATAACTATTAAATTTTAAAAGTAACCTAAATTTTATTCTGAATTAAAAGTTATACCTTAATGCAATATTTAATTACCATGTTGCCTGCATAGTGTGTAATTTAGAGTTAATTTTATATATACTTTATTCATTGGTGTGTGTCTGTTTTGCATAATTATGACATGCGTTTGATAGAGTTCAGTTTGTGAATATTTTATGAAAAAATTTTGGATGCTTTCATATTCTACTGAGTTGAACGAATTAGTATGTTATCTGTATGTATTTATCTGCCAGTGTGTATCTATAATGTTTGATATTTAGAAAAACTTTGAGAGTGGAAAGAAATCTGATTGCGTTATAATGTTTGTAGGGATAAAAGATATTGCTTATTTAGTATGTGTTTTTCCATGAGTAGAGCTTAGTTTATATTATATGCATATGATTAAATGATATTTTTTGAAGTTAAGTGATGTTTTCTTAAAGCCCTGGTGATGAGGAAGAAGTTCCCACCAATAGTATATTTAGAAGTAGATGAGTTATTGTTGAAGTATGATTAAATGATGTTTAGGAAGTTATGTGACATTTTTTCTTAGATTCTTGGTGATGAGAAAAAGGTTCCCCACCAACAGTGTATTTAGGATCAGATGAATTATAGTAGAAGTGTTCAGTAAGAGTTTATCTGCTCCTCATGTAGATTTCCCTATTTCCCTTATAATGTATAGTCTGTATAATCATGAAAACATAGCTCTGTGTTAATTAATATGTGGCCAGATAAATTGTTGAATTAATTCTTGATGTAATATTTGTGTCTTATTTTAGTGATGAATTACAACATTGTCCGAAATAAAATAATTGTATGATATTTTCTTAATGAATGGAGAGTTTTTAGAAAAGATTATTTTCTATTATTGTTGCTTGACACATGCACACACATGCGTAATATAAATAATATCGCGTATATAAAGTATAGAGTTATTGAAATTAAAATGAGAAATAAATGTTCTTTTGAAATACATTACATTCATTTAAATAGAAGTATAAAGTTATTGAGATTAAAACTGGAAATAAATATTTTAAAATACAGTGTCTTTATTTAAATAAAGGTTATAAATCATCAAATCATCATAATGAACATGATTTTGTTGCTATGCATGAAAGGTATACAAGTAATTGAAAGTGATTATTTATTTAGTCAATTGGAGAAAATTGCTTTGTTGAGAGGCAAATATAATTAATTTGACTTATTTTATTAATCAATAGTAATATCCTCTCAAAAGTATTTTTTGTGCTAATAATATAACATGTTGTTTATTTAGTGTCATGTAGACGAAACATGTAGGCAAAGCATGTCTTTGAAGTCAGAATATTTAAGTTTTGTTGTTAATTTGCTTAGATAATAGGGATAATCCCAAACTGATGCTCAAAGTTTATTTGATAATTTAAAAATCTTTAAGACAAGTATTCCAATTGTAAATATCATGTTAAACCAAATTTATTTTAGTGTAATAAATGATTTGTTTTATTTATTTAAAATCTTAAAACTGTGTCCTGAGTTATTATTGTATACATTCATGTTTTCCATTTCCACATCTCCACATTTCATAAATCTATTATAAAACATATATTATTTTAGAGTTATAATATTAAATCTGCTGGTGTCTGACAATATTGTTTTCTTGATCCAAACATTATAAGGAACATTTGCCACTGGATGAATGTATTAGGATTGCCAAGCTAGTATATTTGTTAGATGATGATATGAGATTAAAATACCCTATTTCTGTCATTATCTTATTATTGAAACACAGTATAATATTTTAGTCAATTTGTTTCATTACATTTTATCATACTTTAGAATTATAATTTATGGGCCAATGTATTTCATTTAATTCAATTGTGTTTGTTAATTTCCCTAAGATATTATTGTTTATTTTTTGATTGGCATTAAAGTAGATGTTTGGATTGTGATATGCTAAGTCATAGAATTGTTTAATATTATAATTATAGCAAGCTGATATATGTTGTGTTTGGATGAAGGAAGAAATTAAGTTTAAAGTATATTTTAATAGTCTGTACCAATAAACATTATGATTCTTTATCATACAATTAATTAACAAAGGAAATTACATTATATTAAGTGTTTTGTAATATTTCTTCTTTTATTCATTTATCATCATATATCTTATGAACTGCCTATAGCCTCCCACTGAGCTGATCTGAACATAAACTTAAATATAGAGTCTCAGTAATTATTTTGTATTATATATCTTATTATATTGTTCTATTCATTAATAGAACTGATGCCTGGGCATTTCGCTCATGCAATGCATATGAGTGGTGTTGGAAGTGTAGGTTATAATATATATGGTATTTCAAATCAGTATATCATTTATAAATTTTAATGATGTTTATAGTTGGAATATTTTTTTGTCGTTGCCAAGATATGCGCTTTAACTTTCTTATAAAAATAATTTACATGAGGAATAAATTTTATTAACATGCATTACACCTTTTTTTTATTAAATAACTTGAATGCAAACATAGTTTTGGAGAAACATCTATATATAATATGTAGAATGTTTCCATATAGTTCTACAATAACTATTATTCCAACTTTAAAGAAATATTAAGAATAAAAACATATTTATATATCCACGAAATAGCTTAATATTTCATGGATATAAAAATATATTTTTTGTTCTTATATATATATTGGTTATTTATATATATATTTAGACAACTATATATATATATAGTGATACTATTAAAAATATATTTTATCATCACTTTATAAATAGTTATCTTTGAGAAAATAAACAAAATTGTATCAAAAATATTTGTTATAAGAATAAAATAAGAGATGATTATATATATAAAGTATGTATGCTTACTTTAATTTAAAAAAAAAGCTAAAAGAAGAAAGTCTTCAAATGTTAGCTTTATAAATAATGAGTACATATATATATACAAAATGGTATTGACAATCATTTTAAAAGTTAGAATTTTTTTTTTTTATTTATTTTGAATAATAATAATAAAACTAATAACAAAGATAGATTGTTTATTTTAAAAATAATAATGTCTTATTTTTATATTGTATATATTATTATTATATAAAATCTCTTTGGTAAAATAGTTATATAATTTCACGTTTCTGTTTGTTTACATTCTTCTCCAAAAGAAAATAAAAGAAAGATTTTGAAAAAAATCAATTTTTACATAACTATTTAAAACATAATTTATGTATTTTTTTTATCATAATTTAATCATAAACAATTTTTTTGAACAAATATTTTTTTGAAAAATAATATATTTTTAAAATATTTTTCAGTATTAACAACACGTACTGATAGTAATAATGTTTTGTACGCAAAAAAATATAAAATTATATGTTATTAATTGTAATATATGTATTACAAATATATAGTACAATTAAATTTTTGTAACTAAAAAGCTTTATTTAATTTTTTTTTCTCCTGATTTGATTATTTATTTATTCGCTTCTCTTAAATTAAACTTCTTTGTGAACATTCAATCCTGGCAATCGTTCTTCTCAGGATAAGATTAATATTTTCATTCACATCAATTTATCTAGATAAATATTTAATAATAGCCTAAAATTACACTAATAATATTTGTCTCTTATTAAATGATTAATATGTGTATGTGCGAAATTTTTTTCTGACAATAAATAAAAGAAAACAAAAAGGAGAGAAAAGTTTGCATTAATGTCATTTATAAAACAAAATAATTTCTAAAAAAAAAAAAACATATGGAAATTATGTACAAGTTATTAATCTTTGTGTAAAAAATATATATATCTAAGGTTTTGATAGAAAAATATTACATTATTAATAAAAGTTTTACTTTATATTTTAAATAATTAAAAAAATACATGCCATAAATTAATTATTGGCAGGCAAGTTAATTATACAACAAATGTTTATTTTCAAATAATCATTTACAAACGATTAAGATTAAGAATTATTTATAATAAAGAAATATATTTACAAATAAAGTGTATATAATAGTACAAACCTGGAGAGTTAAAACATAATTTTAATTATTTAATATCAATAATTATGCGCTTTAAACGCTCGTTAAAGTAGTTATATTTATTATTAATAATTTATTTAAAGCTTAGCGCTTTCAAAGCTCCATGTTTAAAATAAATAAGAATTTTGTGTATAAATAATACTCTTAACTGAGAAAATACACATAAATACCTAAACATAAATGGCATTTAGTTTATTTATACTTTGTTAGCACTGATTATGATTCAAAATCCTATTTATAAATAAGTTAAAGTTCATTTTTAACATCAATGTATTTCAAGTGGAATAATTGAGAGCCATTTTTTTTTTTTTTTGAAAAGTACTAATTAAATATTTTATGAAATGATTTGGAGTGGGATATTTGTTCAGCAATGAGTATGTATTTAGCAACTCTATTAGAGATTCCTCATCTTATTAAGAAACTAAAATAATGTAGAAATTAGCTTGTCTCTTCATGAAATAAAAATAATTTTAATAGCAGTATTACTGATATTCCAGAAAACAGTTGTAATAATAAATAATTTAAAACATTTTGTAATAAAGTAGAATTACAGCTAAGAAGTTAAAGTTTTCAATATGTAATATTAATTTAACTATCCTTTGTAAATATTTGAACACACACATTGCTACATCTCAACTAAGTAAACAAGATTAAAAGACATTGGGTTGACTGTAAGTTCTAATTTAGTATATTTTATTCTAGAACATCCATTATTTATTAGTACAGTACTAAATATATTAAAGTATGCTTTGCATGAAGGTCCTTGTACTTATTATAATAATGTATATGTTGTAATTATAGACTCAGAAAATTCAAAGAAATATTTTACTCTAGTCGGATATCATTTTTATTTCAACACAATTAAAATATTGTTGTTTTCTTCTTCTGTACAATAATATATGAGTTGAAACAATCAGTAAACTTTGTTCAAAAGTTTTTTAAAATTAATGTTGTTGTTGGTGGGAATACAAGTAGCCTTATACTATTTAATTTTTGCATAATATTTTGACTGGGTATTATAAGTTCTCTATTTAGATCAAAACATTTCTATGTAAAAACATAGCTACATCCACAATGAAACCAGTGTATCAAATGACTTAGAATATAAAAACGTTTATATTACAGTAATAATTACAAATTGTTATTGATAGACATATCATAGACTTTAAGATTCAACTCTTAATCACATTAAAATAAATTTTAATTGAATCAATTTCACAAGACAGTGAGTTTTTGCTTTTAGAAGTATTTTCTAATTGTTTTCAAAGTTTAATAGCTATAAAATTAATAATTTCCCTTTAAGGCTGAATGGTAATGCAGCATAAAATACTCATAAGAAATGAGTTATGAATAGATGTAAATCTAATAGAAGTATTATATATTACTGGGTTTGCCAAAACAAGAATCATAACATTATCTCTGACAATATTTGTTTATAAGATACCTGATTATAAAAGCAAAAAAAAAAAAAAACATGTTGCACTTTCTGTTTAGCAGTCTAATATATAATTAAATATTTATAAATACAGTAATCATATATACTTTAAAAATTTTATCCACTTAGTAGCAGTATTGACTAGCATTGTTAGTGTTGTGCGTATGTATTTGTTTATAGATGTGTGTGCATTTCATATGATGAATTCATCTGTTTTAATCTTTTTTCAGTTGCTAATTTGATTTCCTCATTTTTTAACACAACATTAACATTAAAAAACATTATTGTATATTATAAATATATTGAGGATGTTTTTGTATGTGGTACACCAAATACAATTAAGTAGTTGTTGAAAGAATTAAATAATTTAAATGGTTTAAAATGAATAAAAACAGATGAACATTTAATGTGCATTAATTAAACCAATAGTAAAAAGGAGATTATATTCCATATAATTCAAGAGTACCAATGTCACATAAAATGGCTGGTTTGGAATTTTTCTTATTTAAAAATAATAGTCTTTGCAAATATTTATCAGATAAAGGCAAAAATATTGAATTATATTCGAATGAATTGTTAAATGTTGGTTACAATTATAATCATATATATAATGTTATTAAAAATTTTAATACAATATATAAAAATAAAAATTTTAATGATAATATTGATCCTATTGTTAATAAAAAATATGGATATCAATACTGTACATTTTGAATGATGAAGTAAATTTTATAAGTAAGGTTTATAAAGATATCTGTGATACTGCATTTTACACATCTCCTACATTAAACAAATTAATAAATAATTCTAAAGGTAAAACCTCATTTATAAATAAAAATTGTATCATTTATAAATGAATATATAGGTGTGGTGGTGAATATATAGGTGAATTGAGATGTACATTGGAAAAAAAATAACTAAAGAGCACTTGGTATTGTTAAAAAGAGTTTAGAAATAGAATCGAAATTGCAAAGTAGATAATAATGTTTCAGCATCCATTTTTCATGAGCATAGTAATTCATATATTTATGGTTTTAACTTCAATTACAACAATGTTAAAATATTGCAAATTGAAAAAAAAAGCAGCAAAATAAAAAAAAAATGTATGCCAATATACAAATACATACATGACTTAATTAACAGGCAGACAACAAATGTTAAGATCACAGAATTGTGGAAAGGTTAGCCTTTCAAAGTATTAGTTGACAAAAGCTACAAAAATAGTCAAAAGTGCTACCAATTGGATAAAATTTTTAAAATATATATGATTACTGTATTTATAAATATTCAATTATATAATTGCATATATTGCTTTGAAGAAGTACAGACATCAAATTATAATATTATTACATACATAGCTGCAGAAAAGAGTTTGCTATTAACTGAAAGGAGACCCTTTGATTCCTCTTGGAGGCCTTAAAGGAACTGATCAGGGCAAATACCTAATGTCCACTTAATATGTTCTTGTCATTGCAGCTGTTATTACTATGTGATTATTCATAAAGTATATGAACATGGATGGGCTGCTCACCAACATGCATTAGCCAGCAGGGTGAGTTTATTGTCTTTTAACCTCTGAGTTTAAAATCAAGAAACATCATGGTCTTTCTTCTCACTTCCTTAATAAGGCAGAATAAATGTTTGTTTAAATGATAAATATTTTTTCAATAGATATATGCAATTATGTTAGACAAAAGTAAATCATGGTCCTTATTGCAAAGAGGCTCTAAAATCACCAAACAAGGAAGTGGCTGGTGGCTGAAGACAGAGGGTGCTAAAAATTCTCTGATTGTGGATCTAGGCTGCCATTTGATGATGATTTCTTATTAAGGTACTTACAACTGCAGATCACTTTTAAATAAAGGAAAATTGTGAGAATTAGAAGAAGAACTGTCTTATATTAAATGGAACATTATTGGACTTTGTGAAGTTAGAAGAAAAGGTGAAGAGACAATTGATTTAAAAAGTGGACATGTACTCTACTATAAAGGCACAAATACTGGAAAATAAAAGTGGAGTAGGAAGCATTATAAATAAAAAGAAGAAAAAAACAACATTGAGGAGATTGATGGTGTATTGGTGGCAAGATTAAGTTATACAACTTAATAGCATTAAGTTATACAACTACCAAATAGGTTTATGACTCAACAATTTCTCATAGTGATGAAGCAATATATTTTTATATGGTGTACAAAAGGCATTTGATCAGAGTAAACAACATTTAAAAATTGTTATGGGAGACTTTAGAGCTAGAATTGGCAAACAAATAAAAGATGAAAGTGTTGTATGTAATTTTGGTTATGATAAAAGAAATGAGAGAGGAAATACAGTTGTCGAGTTTGCATAAAAACATTTATAATATGATTTCTTTTTTTGAGAAAAAAATTAAAAGGAAATGGACATGGAAGCATCTAAATGAAGGTACAGCAGAATTGGATTATATTTTGACTAACAGAAAACATATATTTCAAGATTGCAATGTTCTTAATAAACCTACAACACAGGAAGAGATCATTGATTAGTAAGATGTAAGATCCATGTTAATGCAAAACATGATCTGAATAAGCAGTTTTCTATTGAATGTTCTGCATATGTATATGTGTGTGATACAGATATATGAGTTTTATTTTTTTTCTTTCTGTTATAGAAATTGATATAGTGTTCTATATTATTTCATGATAAGTTTAAAAAATGAATCTGTTCAAATTTATTAATTGGGTAGCTCTAAAATGTAAATATAAATAAGAAATTATTTAAGAGAAGGGATGTAACATTTATTTTACCAAAAATTGTCAGTAAGCTTATCTTTTAATTGGATTTTCTTTTAATTGCTTTTTCATAAATTAACCAATAATGTGTTTGACCATATGGTAATCTGAGCTAGGATAACCCATTAGAACTGACAGGTAATAAATGTTTTTGAATGGTCATTCTGAGAAGGAATTTTAAATAAGATTTGAGAAAAACCAGACATGGAAGGAAAGGCTGACAGATTTTTTTTCTTCCTCTGCTGTAAATATAAAAGGGCTGGAGAAAATGAATGGGGGACTTTACTAATTCAGAACTAACTTGCTAATCTATCTCTGGTTCTTGCAGTGTATTCTCAGAGTTGACTATACTTAAGAAGTGTAAAAATTGTGATTTAAAATATGAATTTCTAATTCAATAATTATGGGTGTATAATATTTTTCCCAAAGTCAATTATGGGCAGATCAACTTTAATAAGAGACTGTGTCAAATGCCTTAAAATGTATATTTGGCCTGTTAAAATTTTGTTTAATGATAAAACTATCAAACTGCTATATACTATTAAAAGACCATATTGCAATAATTATTTGGGTGTTTAAAATTTGTTTGAAGAAACAGCAGCAAACTTTTGTATAATGTTTAAAACTAATTCATGCTTAATAACCAAAATCTACTTGTTTAACTGTATTTTGAACTTAAAATGTAAAAAAAAAAACAACTATGTTCAAACCCAGGAAGAAACTCATCAGAATGGAAAGGTAATCAGCAGAACTCTTAATTTTTTTTTTATATACATTTTGATTTAAAGAACTGTCTGTGCATTTTATATACATTTGATTTAAAGAACTGTTTATGCATTTTTATATACATTTTGATTAAAAGTACTGTCTGTACGTCTATATAGCTATCTCAAAAATAAAAAATAAACTAAATTGCAATTAATTTGGACAATAACTGCAAGTCGTCAAACTTGGCCTCAAAGGAAGGAGACAATGGAAAGAGACTATCGTAATGTTTAATATTTATTCTTTATTTGTTTTGTTATATAACATGTAGCATGCTTTTATAAAAACTTTAAGATTATATTAATTTAATTTTTTTTATTTATGCTTTAAAATGTTTAAAGGAAAGAAGGGAAAATGATTTTGATCCCATTGAAGTATAAATACTTACATATTTTTTTTTTTAAAAAAAGAAAAAAAAAGGAAAAAATGATACAAAATATTTTATTTATTCTTAACAAAAATTTTTTATGCTTAATATTAGATATATGAAGAGTGATCAGATGACCATATGAAAAATCATTATTATGTTATATGTGTTGATGATTTGTTATTAGGATAGATATTGGGTGGATGGTGCCATTGGCTTGACTGTTTAAAATGGAGATAATTCATAGTTTTGATTCGAGATCTGGTTAGTCTTTGTCATTTATCTAGACTGTAATCGATGTATGTGTGTGCATATGTAGAGGTCTTAATGCTTGTTATTACTGAGGTACAGTTATCTTACCACCTCATAGATGGGAAATAACTGTCTTATGATTTATTTACTATGGCAGTAGGAGATGACCAATTTTCACTCCAGTTATTTTTGTTAAGATAGGTAATTATTAATAGAGTTATTGTTCAAGTTGTAGAAAATGTTGTGCATGCCTATATTGAGTAAGTGTATAGACAAAAGTTCTTCACATGATTCTAGGTCCTAGGGGAGACCTCTGGCTAAAGCAGACATTTGAAATTAGGAGTTGTTGTTGTTTTTTAATTTCCCTTAACAAGACGCTAATGTGTGCGCGTTATAAAATATTGCATGGTGGTGTAAAATATGAGGGGTGTTTTTCTTATGTAGGACAGAATAAAAGGTGCCTGGACAGGATAAGAATTTCAGTCAGATGTATGTGTGTTGATAAGGGGGGTTGACAAAGATTTTAATTTAGAAGCTAACTGATCTATAGTCGATTTTGTGAAGGATGGTAAATGAAGTGTCGTCAAGCTGGGGCAACATGTTGGCCTATAAAATATATACAGTTGAAAAGCATGAATATCTGTCAGGCATGAACAAAAATTGTAGTTTTTGAATTTAAACCCATCTGCAAGATCATAAAAGATTTTTCATGGCATATCATCCTTTTCATAAGAAATGTAAAAGTTATTGCTTGTTGAAATAATTTAGAAATTGATGATTATTTATTATTGCTGGTTAGAAAAACTAAAACGAGTAAATTATTTTGGAATAGTCCAATTGATAATGTTTGCAATAAAAAGGGGAGCAGGAATTTATAGGTTTTTCTTAAAGTTAAAAATACGGAATTCTGATTCCGTGCTTAAGCGTTTTTTTTTTTTAAACATTTGATAAATAAATGGGTCAAAACAATGAATAAGTCATTCAGAAAATTAGTTAATTTAAATATGCATTCGTATCATAAATATTAATCTTTAGTAGATCTGATATCATATATTTGAGTGTAACAATATTATATATAAGTGTGTTTTTATTTATATTTATTATCATTATTGTTAATGTAATAAAGATTTATTAATGTTATAAATTTACATTGCGTCTTGTGTTGTAATGTTTCAAATATCTCCAGAATTTACATCCAGCACCTGTATTTAAAGTAATATTAGTTCATATTTAAATTTAATTATTTAATTTTATATTGATAATTGATTCCAAGATTGATTTACAGTATTCATTTTATATTAATTATTTCCATATTCGATTCACATAATTAATTTTATATTGATAATTTATTTCCATGATTGATTACAGTATTAATTTTTATATTGATTATTTCCATATTCGATTCTATATAATTCATTTTTACATAATTCTCTTTACATAATTCATTTTCACATAATTTATTCTCATAGTTAATTTGCATAATCTAATTTTACGATTTATTCCTGTAAATTACTTACATAAGTAATTTTTGATCGATTTATATGATTACTGTCCATATTTTACTTCCATAGTTTACTTTGGCAAAATATGATAGGTTGAAAATTATTAATTAAAATTTGGTCAATAGATTATATATAATAGAATAAAATGACAGGGAATAGTTAAGTTTAATAGATTTAATCATTTGGTTCGTTGTAATGTTATGAATATTGGGAGCGGACATAAAATCTCTTTTCTGCTCTCGGTGTTTAGAGTGATTCCCACTAGTAAACTCGTATTAAAATTTAATTTAGCATATTTGGGATCATATCCATTACAATGTAATCGCTTATATGTGCATCTCTTGACAGATCTAGTCGATTATTAGTCTAAGAGCTAGTTTGGAAGTTAAGTAGCATATTATAGTAAAATTATTATACTATTATTACAATAGTGATCATGAATTGATAGTCGATTGAAAGGAATATGTGTGTTTAGAGAAATAAGATTAAGAATTCTCAGATTAGAGAACATAACACAGACATTCCATGTTATATAATTGTAGCTATTAAAAATGATAGATGCAGAGAACGAAAAATAAAATAATGGAATTAAATGGGGAGAATTTATTTATGATAATTTTTATCTTGTATTAAATTAAATAATAATTTTATATTATGAACATAAATTATGAGTTCTGTGCATCGATTACTGATTTATTTCCAATCATATATAAATGAGAAATATATATAACATTTTCCGTAGTTACCACTCGAGATCAGATATTTATAATAAAGTTGTGGAAGAAAGTTGTCTCATTATTATAAATTTAATAATTAATTTATCATAAAATATTTGCATGACTAAAGCTAAGTTTGAAATTAAGACCACATAGATTGAATGGTTTTATCAATATTATTTTTTTGAGAGATAATTTAATTACTTTCTCCATTATCTTCTATAGTTCTAAACATAGCTAATGATGATGATCTCTGGTGGGCATTACAATTTATAGTTGCAATTTGGCACCCGTGTATACTTGATCTTATTGTTAATATTAATAGATAAACACACTAGCCATCCTTGTTTAATCCTAAAGTTAATATTAAATTCAATGGACTAGCTACTTGAAATAAATGAGAGTTTGTTGAGGTTAAATAAGTTAATGATTGAGCTGAGGAAAAGTTGAGGGTACTATATATATATAAATATATATATATATATATATAGGGTACTATATATATATAAATATATATATATATATATATATGATCACTAGATGGAGCTTACCAATAGGTCTAGTAAAGCATTATTTTATAAGTGTCAAAAAGAAAGAATTCAAAATCTCTATCGGATATTCCCTATCTTGACCAATTGGTTTTGAGCTTATGGCTCACCTCAGTGAAGTGCTGGGACTCTAGAAACAAGATCTAAAATATTAACTCAAAAGTTAGCACTTATAAAATATATTACAATCAATTTGAATTCCTGGATTTTTCAGACATGTAAATGTCTTCAAATCCAACTTTACAAACCAGATAGCTCTATGGGTCTGAATTCAGCTCAGCTTCAGCATATAGTAATAGCCTCTGCAATACAGCATTGCAAAAGCCTTCAAAGGTACACTTATAATAATTAATAAAACAAGTCATAAATTTTCTAACTTACTTTTAAGATTGCATTTAAATGATCACTAGATGGAACTTACCAATAACTTAAAAGCAAGTTACAAAATTTATGATTTGTTTTATTATATATATATAAAATACATATTTTGCGGGTTCATCCGTGTTAAAAACTTTTAATATCAATATACTGACGTTTCAACTTGGTCACACAAGCCATCCACAGAGTTATAAAAAGGTAGAAAGACGGTTGTAGAGGCTCTACAACCACTGGTTTGAATAAAACATTAAAAATCCCACCAATAGCAAAAATGTTAAATTTAAAAATGTTTTTTAAAGAAATCATTCCAAATAGGAGGAAGTTTGCACGTATCATATCGCTTATTGATACAATCTGGCCTTTTAAGTATCTCAATGGCTTCTCTGATTTTTCACTGGTAGAGATTATCACATCTGGATATGATCCTGGTACTAGAAAAATCTATTTTATGACCTGAATCTATAGTATGGAGTGAGAGTACTGATGATGATGAGTGTTGTTTAACTGCATTAGCATGCTCATCTCTCCTAACACTGATGCGACGATTACTCATACCTATGTAAGAAGCTTTACAATTTTTACATGAGATTTGATAGACACCATGAGATTCAAGAGGGATTAAATCCTTAGGCTTGGTTATTTAATTATTGCTGATCTTTTGATGAGCAGAAAATGTTGTAAAGGTTTCAATTTTGCTTTAACACCTTCCCGGATACCTTTTGAGAAAATTGTCTGTAATGTTGAATCAGCTCTTGATAAAATTGATTCTACATCGGCTGATTTAGCTAGAGCTGAGATTTGTAATATTTTAAAAAAAGCTAAGCTTCCTAAAAATAATTTTTCAAAGAAAGAAAGACAAGCATTAAATAATATAAAATCGGACAAATCAATTGTTGTACTTCCAGCTGATAAAGGTAATGCCACAGTTGTAATGGATCGTGACATTTACCATAATAAAATTTTAGATCTGCTTAGTGATAAAACTTATAAACTATCAAAAAGAGATCATACTACATATTTGGAAAAAACAACAAAAGCTATTATTAATAAATCACCTATTGAAACAGAGATAAAAAATAAAATAATCCCTCGTGAAAAATCTTGTGTCTGTCCAAAATTTTATGGACTTCCAAAAATTCACAAACCAGATACCCCTCTTCATCCAATAGTAAGTGCAATAGGTTCTCCAACTCATATTTTAGCTAGATACTTATCGGATTTCATGAAACCTACAATCCCATCTATTAAATCATATATTAAAAACTCTCTTCATTTTATTTCTGTTTTAAAAAGTTTAAAAATTAATGCTAGTGACATTCTGGTCAGTTTTGATGTCGTGTCTTTGTTTACAAACATTCCAATTGATGAAGCTTTAAATATAATCTCACAACGTTGCAATTTACCAGACCATATTATTGCTTTGATTAAACATTGTCTCTTAAATACATATTTTGTATACAATGGACAGCATTACAGACAAGTTTTTGGTACTCCTATGGGCTCACCTATCTCAGGAGTAATAGCTGATTTATTCATGGAATATATAGAAACTCGTGCTTTAGAATCATCATCTTTAAAACCTCTCATTTGGCTCAGATACATAGATGACACTTTTGTCATATGGCAACATGGAAAAAATACATTAGATGATTTTTTCTTACATTTAAATAATATGCATCCTCATATTAAATTTACAATGGAGACAGAGTCTGATGGAAAACTCCCTTTTCTTGATGTTCTAGTCACCAGAACACCAAATAGTTTATCTTTTTCTATTTACAGAAAGGATACACACACAGACAGATATTTACATTTCCATTCTCATCATCACCCAACTCAGATAGTTTCTGTAGCCAAAACTCTTTTAAATAGAGCAATTAACCTTTCAGATGACACACATCTGAAAGAAGAAATAAATCATATTAATAGTGTTTTATTAGCAAATAGTTATAATTACAAATTTATAAAAAAAGCCTTATTTCAAGCCCAAAATAGACAAAATAGGAAACAAAAAGATGATAAGTCAGCTATTAGGATTTGTGTTCCATATGTAAAAGGAACTACAGACAGTATCAGACGTATATTAAAATGCTATAATATAGATACAGCATTTTCTGCTCATCAAAAGATCAGCAATATAATAACCAAGCCTAAGGATTCAATCCCTCTTGAATCTCATGGTGTCTATCAAATCTCATGTAAAAATTGTAAAGCTTCTTACATAGGTATGAGTAATCATCGCATCAGTGTTAGGAGAGATGAGCATGCTAATGCAGTTAAACAACACTCATCATCATCAGCACTCTCACTCCATACTATAGATTCAGGTCATAAAATAGATTTTTCTAGTACCAGGATCATATCCAGATGTGATAATCTCTACCAATGCAAAATCAGAGAAGCCATTGAGATACTTAAAAGGCCAGATTGTATCAATAAGCGAGATGATACGTGCAAACTTCCTCCTATTTGGAAAGATTTCTTTAAAAAACATTCTTAAATTTAACATTTTTGCTATTGGTGGGATTTTTAAAGTTTTATTCAAACCAGTGATTGTAGCGTCTCTACAACTGTCTTTCTACCTTTTTATAACTCTGTGGATGGCTTGTGTGACCAAGTCGAAACGTCAGTATATTGATATTAAAAGTTTTTAACACGGATGAACCCGCAAAATATGTATTTTATATATTTAACCCGTGCAAATCTTCGTTTTAACATATATATATATATATAATGTAATTATATTCCGTATAATGATAAATAACAAAAACCCAATATAAACTTTAATCAATAGTTGTATTATCACTTGTATTTGTAATAATTTTCACGTAAAGTAATTTAATTTTATTTAAAGGTAATTTTTACAAAATGAGTAAAGGTTGGCTTATGGGACTTCCAATGGTTTGTCAATTATGCAGTTTTATTTTGTCTTATTATGAAGAGAGTATTTTAAATAAATTAATGTTAAATAATGATATTATTTTTTGTGCTTCTTCAAAAATAATTTATCAAGTTTTTAATGAATTTAATATATTAAAAGATCTTATATGGTTTATTGAAATGGAATGTAATAATAGTTTAAAGTGTTTGGATTTCATTGTTTCAAAATATAATAATGTTATTGATGATAAATTGTTTGCTAAGCCTATATAAACAAGAGGTTATATTTCATATTTTTCTTATTGTCCATAATTATAAAATGGTTACTTTGATGTTTTTTTTTTTTGCATAGAAATAATATGAAATGTAAATGTTTATATAATAAAAGAAAAAATATTGTGATTTATGTAAATAAATTGTTAAGTGTTGTTTATGATAAAAAGTAAATTTATCAGACAAGTTGCAAGTTTAATGAACAAATTAAAAAGAATAATATTGGAAAGTGTATTAATAATATAAAGTGGATTTCATTATCGTTTTGTAACAATAATCAAATTATTTTTTTAAAAAAGATTTATATTGAAATATATAATATTTCATTTCATGCTTAATATAATTTAGATAAAATGATTAATAATTCTAAAGATATATTATCTAAGGATGAAGTGAGGAAAATAATTTATCAGATTTTTGATCTTTTATTTAAAAATAAATAAATGAGAAAAGTGAACAAGTTCTAGTCATATTCTTTACAAATTGGTTATTTTTATATTTATTAGTTTAATCTTTATTGATTTTACATTCATTTTCTTTTTTTTTATCTCTTGTTTATTCATTGGATTTACCTTTAACAAACTCATTTTAATAAATCCAATAGTTAGTGTGCAATATTTTATACTTCAATATGTAAAGTAGCCAGTCATTTAATAAAATTGTTATCATTAATATCTTTATTGTTATATATATATTTAAATACTTAAACACATTTACGACATATCTGAAATCTATTTGAATTATATACGATCAATTTTTATTTTGTTGCCAATAAATATATTCACAACTTTCAAAGAGTTTAAACTTTAGATCTTGGAGTGTTAATAACTAACAAGAGATCAAAGTAAAAGTTTTGATTGGCACTTAGTTTAAGCCGTTAGCTTTTTTATAATTTTGAAAGGCTATTTTAGAAAATCAATTAAATTGAATGAGTCTGAAAAATGAATGAAATTTCGAGTATCTACTTTCTACATAGGTTGAATGTCAAAAAGAGATGTCATTTGTAAAGTGATGTTAAATTAGAATAGAAGAGGTGAGTGTTAAATGGTGTAGAGTTTCTTTCGTAAAAATAAAATAAATCTATTTTAAAAAATTAATTTATTGTCTGGAAATTTTATTTAAATAATAATTAAATATTTTATAAAAGTAATTTTGATGGACTATT